>JASDQU010012849.1:355811-420040 GCA_032191745.1 Picea mariana | reverse complement strand
TTTAATTAAACCGATACACTTGACTTTGCTGGAGTCAAAAGAGTGGAGGTCTTTGTAAGGCCTAGTAACTTCCAATCCTAGCTTTTCCATTACAGCTTTGGGCATTAAATTATGTGAGGCACCTGAGTCCAACATGGCATTATGCAGTATCAAATCATGTATGTTCAAACTGATAAAAAAGGGAGCTACATCACCAGTATCGTCTCGACCATCCACTGCCGGTCCGAAAAGGAGTTCGGGGCGATCGTCGGTGAGGTTCACAGTGTCTGAGTGAGTCACTGATCCGATAGACAAGGCTTGGGTGCCTATGCTAGGCTCAATGGCCAATGCCTTTAGTACCTGTGAACGATAACCACCTCGGCTTATTAACTCTGTCAATGGGACAGGAATTTTAATTTTTGCCAATTCTGCTTCTAGGCTAAAAGGTGCTGAAGTTCGGGCCTACGTCGTCGACTCTGGTTGATCCATTTCTCTCCGGTCAGAAGTACTAGGTAGTCTAACAGGTGAAACTTTGGGCTGTGCTGGCCTTTTCAATATGGTGATGTTTTTCTTCACCGGCGTGTCAGTTTTACCTTTCTCGAAAGACTTTCCAGCAGTGGTTTTGTCAGGAGTTTTTTGGGTCTCGGCTACCTTCTGTGTTTCGGTCGTCTTCCTTGGGGAATTTCCTTCCATCTTTTTACTCCGCAGGTTGTACTGCCGGTGCACTTCGAGAATGTCATCCTCCCAGGTTGGTTGCCCCGCACCCTCAGTCTCCCTACTCACTTTTGTTTGGTTTAGCAGGAATAGTTCCTGCTCTTCTTGAGTAAGGAAAATGGCCTCATTGTCGTGTATTCCCATGATATTGATATGAGTGTCTTCCAATTCTTCTATTACTTCCTCTCCGTCATCAACATAGTTCTTCTGTAGGGGAGGTCTAATTGGTGGATCCGGACCTCTTTGTTCTCTTTGATCCCTAAGGTCTCGCTGATCTCTCTGGTCCCTGGGATCCCTCTGCCTGATTTGAGGAGGGTTTCTTCTGAAATTGGGGTTTCGAATCTGGGGAACCGGTGCGTTGTCCCTTGGAGGGTTCCTGTCATATAAACTCATTTTTTCCATCATAAACTCCACATTTCGGGATAAGGAATCCAACTTGGACTCTGTGATCGATGTGGAAGGTTCTTCTCTGATAGTGACTCTTCTTTCCGACCTTTGTCGGGCCCGTTTTGCTAACAGATTTGCTTCCACACTAATGGCACATCTCTGCATGTCTTCAAGGGTGGCAACATTTCTTTCTCTAAATTGATAAGACATGTCAGCATCAAATCCATCAGGAAATTTGATTAATGTTAAACCTAAGGGAGGTTTAATGTCAGTTGGAATTGCATTATACAAATTGTTGAAGCGGGTACAGTAATCTTGGACAGATTTGCCTTGGTTCCTTTTTATGTTCTCGTACTCCGACAGTATTTGGAGGGGATTTTTCTTCACCCCCCATCTGTCAAGAAAACTTCTTTGGAACGCGACAAGGTCAGCGATTGACGCGGCGGGTAAAGCTTTAAACCATTTTTTGACCTCTCCTGTCAGACTCTGGGCGAAAAGTCTCATCTGAACGTCGACTTCGTCAACTTCTTGCAAATCCAAGTAGTCGTTCATTTTATCCACATGTTGTTGTGCGTTTAAAGGCCCAGTTGCATCAAACTGTGGAAGTCTAGTCTGGTAGTCTTGGGGCATGTCATGCAGTGGTGCGGACAGCACCAAAGGAGCATAACGGGCTGCCATGATGTGCGGAGGAGGTGGTAAGATGGCCTGAACGGCAGGAGGGGTAGTGATTGAGGACGAGGGTGATGAAGGACTGCGCGGTGATGAGGCGTTGATTCCTAGTTTAGATGTAGGAGACAAGACTTCGGGGGTTCGGGGTTGCAACACAGATGGGTCAAAAATGAGTTTAGATGCAAAGGCTTTAGACCGTGTTCTCCCAAGTTTTCTTGGCGCAATTGGCTCAAGATCAGGATTTTGAAAGACACTTAGTCTTCCGGAAAAGGAAGGAGACCTGTGGAGAGGAGAATGAATCGCTGAACAGGTAGCCGAGGTCTTTCGTTTCAACAACTGCTCGGGATTATCTACTGCTGCTGAGGGTTTTGGATCGGGATGAGATCGAGTGTGGATCTTCTTAGGAGCCAGAACTCTTTTGGGTTTTTTTTGGTATTTATATTTTTTATTTTATGCTGAAGACAAACTAAGGAAGATTCCTACGTTGACGTCGCCTAGCTTCCAGGTGTTCCTGAGTAACAATGTCATGTTCAATGGCCGCCCACAAACGTTCGAGCTCTTCCCGGTTATTGCCAGTCTGGAGGATTAAGTCAAAAAGTTTTGATGCGATATGCGTTTGATTCGCTAGTCCAGGATCGATATTAGGTTGTAATGCTGCCGGGACGGTCATAGAGGGACAAAAGTACCAGGAAAGATACCGGAAGTAATATATACAGAGTTAATAAACCTCTAAATATCATTTTTTTCTCAAAATCACACTTTCTTTAGGGGAAAGAAGTCGAGAGAGTGTAAGTTTTAGTTCGTCCCCAGTTGAGTCGCCATTTATGTTATCGCTCTGTAAATTTCCTAGAGGTTGAAAAAAGAGGAAATACACAAAGGTAACCTTAACCAACCGCTTTTAAAGATGGGATCTAGCCCTTCCAGCTTCAGAGAGGGATCTCTCTGTATGATTTATCTTTGTTTACTTTTAGGTTTTAGGCTAGTTAAAGAAATCATTTGTTTGTTTTGTTGTAAACGGTTTGTAAAGTTGGTTGAAACAAATTACACATCCATTGGGCTATGGGGTCTGTACTTAATAAAATCCAAGATACAACCAGAAACGCTGAAGAACTCTTTCACGAGGCGAGATAACAAGCTTACTGGATCTTTAATAATTTAAGTGATGGATGGAAGAAAGATTAGGAAAATAACTCCAATTAACAAGAACTTAAGAATCTCTTAACTGAAGATATTTGGAAGATGAACATTAAAATCTACAGAATCGGAGACAGGGTATCAGCGATAAATCCTGCAACTTAACGCTATTCGTATAGATTAGTTATAGAAAGACAAGATGATCACAAAGCAAGAAAACATATAACTAAGAAAATCACATCACCAGTGAAACATGCGCAGGAATCCTGTGAAAATCTTCTTCTTTATTAATGGTGGATCACATCAAAAATGTTACAGCTTGATAACAACCGGGTGTGCAAATCAACAACCCTCAATACATTGAAACAAGAAGTATTTATAAGTCAAAATACAAAAGATCTTGTCATAACTGACAAGGACGTGTCCATACTATTATTAGCATAACTAACTCAACTAATCAAAAACCATTTGGTGATTCATCATAACTATTTGATGAAGTTTCTGGGTAGGCCGTTGGTGAGGTGCCTCCACAACCTCTGCTGATAGGACAACTGACTGGAAATGACAGCTCATCTACTAGTCTAGTAGATCGCACAGCTCTTCCCATCGGATATGAGTTGGCACTCTCACCTTGAGCAACTTCCGGTACACTTCGTCCATGTCTGTGTATTTCGCGAATGTAGGCTTGAAGACGAAAATGTGCTTTATTTCATGCTGGATCTCAATATCNTATCCCTGCGAATTTAGCACAGTCCTTGGATACTTCGATCAGCTTCTTCTTGTAATCGGGAAGCACCATCAATTTGTCGTTTATGACTTTCATGTCAGACATGCCTTTCCTTGTCAGAGCATCTATCTTGTTGAAGAACCTTTGCACTCCCTATTCCATGATTTGGATCTTCTCTTCTAGCCGAAGAATGAGACCCCTTTTGGTCAGGACTCTTTTTACTTCCAATATGGTTTTTGTCCTATCTTCAATTTTCAGCTCCTCGAGTTCCTCTCGTGTCTTAGAATTTAGAAACCTTATGATCTCATTGGCCTGGGTTGGCATGTCGCCCAATTCAGTCCTGATTTTATCCACTGCCTGTTTGCTCCTCTCGAGCAACTCGTTCTGTTCGAACATGATTTGAACCATTGGCCAAATTTCATTGATGGACTTGGAGATATCAGTCCACACAAGTTCTTTAACTTCAGCCAAGGTTTTCTCGGCCAATGTCTGTTTCTGTAGCTGATGCAGCTCTTTTCTCATCTGCTCGTTCACCTACTTTTCCTTTGACAGACTAGTCTGAAAGGAAGTCTTCAGCTCCTGGAGATTTTATAATTCTTTCTTAAGTCTGCCGATTTCAGACTCCTGCAAATTCATTCTCTCCATAGACTTGGCCAGGTCTATGGTGCCTTCAGGTACCTGCTCTGTAGTTGCGGACGGAACTGCTGTCACTGTCGCTGTGCCCAATCCTGCAATGGGGATAGCACTTAAGGTGATGCCCTCCCCTGTCTTCGTCTGTTCTTTTTCCTTTAAAAGATTTTCCATCTCGGCCTCCATCTCCCTTAACTACGCACTCTGCTCCATGAGAAGTCTCAGCATCTCATCCTTTTCGCCTTCTCTTTCAAGTATTTCTTTCGTCTGTGGGTCCTCTGTGGGAGGGAGATTTAGCTTCTTTCTCAATGCGGCGATGTCGGCATTCTTCTTTTTGATCATTTCCTCGGCAGCCTTGACATTCGCCGGGTCGTATCCAATCTTGAGGACCAGCTCCTCGAGAGTTTTTATTTTGTTGTCTTTCACGAAGGAAGACATCTTCTCTAGCTTCAGTTGGGTCTGGGCGTTGCTCAGTGTTGTTCGATACTTTTCCGCAGAGGTTGCAACGCGGGCTAAAGTGTGGGAGATCATTTCCCCAGTTTGCTTATGCATATCCATTTGATCTGCCAGATGCACATCTTTGGCTTGGAATTCAAACGTGGACCTCCTGTAATCAGATATAACCTTGGGGTCCGGCACTAGTGCATGGAGGTATGCCATATGCATCTTGCCCTTTTCTGAATCAAAAGCCGAGAGTAACCTGCGCTGGGCTGTGGAGGACTGCTTCTGGAATTGTGCATAAGCGCTGCTGGTAAGCGACTGGTTCCTCTTCTTGATCAAGTCATATTTTTCAAAAATGCCCAGCTGGGGCCTAGTCTTGCTTGGTGGAGTATCCAAGGGAGAATCCATGGACTTTACTATTACTTCTTTAAGCTGACTAGAGCCAAAAGATGAAGTGAATGGCTTGGCCCCAGTAGTGGTCACTGTGATAGTCAACGTAGTAGCTTCTACTGTTGTGCCGATCGTTGAAATGGTCTTCATCTTTTTGGAGTGAATTTGAAATTCCTCCGTTGACACCTCGGTCACAGGAGGAGATGAATCTTGTCGGGGCCTCTTCTCCTTGAGGGCCTGTGGCGTGGTGGCAGGAAGTGCACTTGTTGGGGGCCCCTGCTGTTCCAACCTGACAACAGGTTCTACATCCTCCAACGTATCGGGCTCCCATTCTACTTGATTAGCAAATTTTTCGATTTCAGGCCTGGGCTCATGCACGTATGGAGCATTCTTATTCTTGACCCTCATATCAGAAATGATGCCATGGGGATCATAATGCCAGGGGAAGCTTGTCATGAACTTCATTTCCCTCAAGAGTCTGTCTGCCTCATCCCCGACACCTCTATTATTGCAGATAAATGAACCTATCTTCCCTTTGAGCCGCAACTGTTGCTTCTTTTTGAGGGAAACAAAGTGAATATCATCAGAATTCATAATTTGTCTAATATACTCCAGTGCAAAAATTCTTACCGGTATGTCTCTCGGAAGCTTGTATGGTGCCAACTCGCACCCATAGAGCCGGATTTCAGAGTGATTCTGGTACAAGTACCAGTCCCCTGTCTTCGCACTTTCTGAGAGATGCAGAACTCTCCGGACCTCGTCATTTACTCGTGGCTCAGGCATGCCACTCAACATACCCACCACAGGGTGGTAGAACTGGTCGATGAACGCTGTGAAATCATATTCGACCGAATTTCGCCTCAGGAGGGACGTCCACGCTGTGACTGGATGTGGCCTCCCATCGGAGTCCATCTTCTGCATGGAGAAGTTGAACCTGTCTGCTTGAAAGTACAAGAAGATATAGGCCAGAATGGATGAATACTTGAACATTCCTCCGGTGTCGAAATTGACGAACTGCTCATGGATGTTATTTGCCAAGAATGTGCTATAATCAAATTGAGTGGTTGGTTGTTCATCATTTGAGAAGATGGATAAGAAACCCAGGAGGGGTTCGTCCACCCATTGATCGGAATAATATCCAAGTATAGTGCACACAGCCGAAATAATCTGATTCCCTTTGATGGAGAAAATGGAAGAAGGATAAGGGGGACTGGTGGTCGGGATTGGAGAGGAAGAAGGGGAGAAAAGCTCAAAAATATGATCTCTTTGCGGGAAAGTCATCTTCTGGTAGAGCTCGGTGAGGACTTCCAGGTTGAAAGGGGTTACAGAATCCAGGCGGGTTATCTGCATCATTTGGTCGATATCCTATGGGGTAATGAAGAAGAGGACGTCCCCAGAGGAGGAAATAATGGCTTTCTGTTCGGGGACGTAGTGAGCTTGGCACTTAAGTGCAAACTCTAGGAAATTGTGAACTTGGGGGAACAGATATAAGGGCAGATTGGACTCCCAGAGTCCAATGTCGTCACTCTGATCTAGGAAAATTTGTCGAAGCCATGATTGCAGATCAGAGAAATCGAAGCTGCATGTAGTGTCCGCTATCAAGCGGTCCTTGTCTACCAGAGGGATTTTATCAAGATCGACCGGTGGAGGGACGAACATATTCTCTTCCTCTTCAGTGGGCCTCGTTTTAGATGCCATATCAACGACTGTACCTGCAACAAACAACGTTAGTGGGGTCTACTGGTGGCGGAGGAAAACGACGGGGGAGCAATGGACAAATGATAGACAAGTTCTCTGGTGCGAAGGGTGGTTTCTGGCGCGAGGAATGAATAACGAGTGAAAATGGGCACAACGGTGTTTTTATTTAAAACTGGGTTGGTCGGACGTGGGAAAACGGTCAGCATGCCAACGGGCGTTTTATCCCGTCATTAATGTATAACGGGCCACTTGGGGTGATATGGTAGGTGACTGTAAACAGAGTATACGGATGGCTGACGTGGAGGTCTGTGATTGGGGGTAAAGTCGCCAAAGGGGGCTGTTCATGAGTGGAGGGTGTTATGGCACTGACAACAGGGGTTGGCAGTAATAATGGGATGGGACTCAGATGCAGACGCAAGTGGGACAAGTGGGATGAGTGGAGGGTGACGACGGAGTGTCAGACAGCATGTGATGGACGAGACTCGTGAACCAATAGAAATGCGCCATGTGTAACAAGGGGCCGACCGGAAAAAATATTCATTTCAGACCCCCCCCCTTTAATTANCGTTAAAGGCAGAACGGAGGGGGGGGTCCGGAATCCAATGTGGACCGCTGATTTGAGCGCCGGATTGAGAGCCGTTCAGATCTGCGCCCGATTTATAACCAATTCCGGACCCCCCCCCTCCGTTAAAAGAAGAATGGACGGGGGGGTCTGGAATCAACTGTGAGCCATTGATTTCAGCGCCATAATCTAAGCCTTTGAAATGTGAATGAGACATAGGTGGGGGCGGAAAAAGTCATATGCGTGAAAAACTTAGGATAAGGGCACTTTCATGGGTTTTCTTTCGATTTTTCTCATAACACCACCATGGGGGACATCAATTCAATTTCATTTAGGCATTAGAGTCATAGGGTAGCATCTTTATCGTTCTAGCTTCACTTGGGCAAGGGAAACAAGGCCATTAACCTACGTCCTATCCTACTGTCACAAGGCAATTAACCCAGATTAAACAGTTGGGTCAAGATTTTATTCTTCCTAGGGGCTACCTGATTAGGATTAGAGGGTCTGATCAGATGTATTCACTAATTCTAACCTAGGGGCTATCTGATCAAGATTAGACAGTATGATCAGATGCATTCACTATCCTATCAACATTGAAAATTTAAAAGAACTTGGTCATGCTTGAAAGGTATGACCAAGTTGCTATTATTGCATGGGGCCTTTGCTTCAATTCTTTTTTAGCCCTGTTTTCTTTTTCTTTTTTCCTTTTTTATTTTTTTTCTTTTTTCCTTTTTCCTTTTCTTTTTCTCTTTTTCACAAATTATTTGAAGAATGCAATATCATTTGTGAGCCAAATCACCAGATACAGATAATATCCAAGTCATAAGATGATTCCCATAAATTATGGGGTGATAACACTGCTGAAAGACAGAACTTTAGGTCGATGATCCCCTTTTTTACTAAGTCTCGAATGTAGTGCATGTGGATCTCGATGTGCTTCGTTCGCTGCCTATGAACTGGATCATTGCAGAACTTCAGAGTGCTCTGGTTGTCACACCATATGACGATCGAATGGTGAAACTGAATGCCCAACTCAGTGAGAAAATGCTGTAGCCACATAGCCTGAATGGTTATGTTAACTACCCCTCTGTACTCTTCCTCGTCTGAAGATAGAGCAATAGTAACTTGCTTCTTGCTCGACCAATAGATAGGCCCGAAACTAATACTGAGTGAGTAACCAGATGTGGACTTGCGATCAGTGCTATCGCTAGCCTAGTCAGAATCAGTAAACCTGATGAGATCTAATGTAGAGTCTACTGCATAATGAATCCTAAAGGTGATGGTGCCCTGTACGTATTGAAGGATACACTTTACAACCTTCCAATGTAGCTCATGTGGCTCCTGCATGAACTTGGAAACTGCGCCAACTACATAGGAGAGGTCTGGTCTGGAGTGTGTGAGATACAACAAGCTCCCCACTAGTTGTCTGTATAGTGTGCTGTTAACTAGTGGAGTCGCCCCGCCATTCTCAAGTTTGACTCCTGATAGAAACTGAGTCGGAGTAGACTTGCAGTCTGTCATGTGAAATCTGTCAAGGAGATCTCATGCATACTTGGCCTGAGATAGTTTGATGCCTGATGCATCATGAATGATACCAATTCCAAGGAAGAAGTGTAGAGGACCCATGTCCATCATCAAAAACCTGTCATGTAGAATCCTCTTGACTGCAACAATCACTGAAGTTGAGCAACCGGTGATCAAAAAATCATCGACATACAGAACTAAGAGTAGAAGTGAATCAACCGTCCTGAGCATGTAGACATTCGGGTCTAATTTACAACGTAAAAAGTTCAGTGACAATAGTTAGGAGTCCATCTTGGCATACCATTCCCTCGAAGCCTGCTTAAGGCCATAAAGGGACTTCTTCAGTCAACATGCCAAAGATCATTCCTGCATAAATCCCTGGGGCTGATCCATATAGATCTCCTCAGAGAGATCACCGTGAAGAAATGAATTCTTCACGTCCATCTGATGGACTTCCCATCCCTTGGATGCTGCAATGGAAAGTGCCAATCATATGGAATCCACCTTCGCTACTGGAGCAAAGGTCTCATCATAGTCAATACCATGCAGCTGATGAAAGCCTTTGGCAACAAGCTTGGCTTTGTATCTTCTAATCTATCCATCCTCTGCACTCTTGGTCTTGTAGACCCATCTGCATCTCACAAGTTTCCTCCCAGAAGGAAGGGGAACTAGATCCCAAGTCTGGTTCTCGAGGAGGGAGTTGTACTCCTCCCACATGGTGGATTCCCAAAAGGGATTTCCAATAGCCTTGCCATAAGACTGTGGATATGAAGACTGAAACAAGAAAAGATGCATGGAGGGAAATGGTTCAGTGGCAGTGAGTGCAACAAAAGGCTCCTTGAAGTTAAATCGAGTCCTCCTAGTATTGGTTGGATCACCAACGAGATCTCTTGCATTCTGAAGAGTAGTCTGTGCCCACTTGGGCCTTTGCTCTGGCTTTGCAACTGCATCTGGATGCTCTGACTCTGCATATGACTGTAGTGACTCTGAATCTTAATCATCTGAGTCCTATGAATTAACACTCTCATCTGAAGAAGAGTCGACATGTGCATGCTCATCATCTCGGATAGGTGGTAGAATGAAGGTGTCTACATGCGACTACTGAGGTACATGAGAGACACTTTCCTCGAATTGGACACTATGCTCAATGATGATCCGGTTTGAGGAAATATAAATAATCCTATATCCCTTCACATCGTCGGGGTATCCAACAATGATACACCTAGTTCTCTGTGGATCAAGTGCCGTCCTCTTTTTAGAGGGAATCCGGGCCCATGCACGTGAATCGAAAATATGAAAGTGGGTCACTTCCGGTTTGAGGTCGCTCCAAGCTTCATAGGGGATCTTATCCTTAAGTTATTTCCCCCATAGTCTCCATGGTAGTGAATTTGCATGTAGCATAAAAGATGCCATCTCCTTTAGAGATCTATTTTTCCGCTCAACAACTCCATTTTGTTGTGGAGTACAGGAACTGTGTGCTGCAAATGAATCCCTGCCTCATGGAAAATATTATGGATCTCATGATTTACATACTCTCCCCTGTTATCATTTCAGAGTACTTTGATCTTCTTTCCAGACTATGTCTCAACCAGGGCTTTGAAATCTTTGAGGTGTTGAAAGACCTCATATTTTTTCCCGAGAAAGTAGATCCATGTAAAACGTGAGAAATCATCAACAAAAATGAGAACAAACCTCGCTTTGCTGATGGATGGATGCATAAAAGGATCAACAAGGTCACTATGGATCAGATCTAAAGGTGCAAAAGATCTCTGAGACTTTCCTTTGACAAATTTATCTTGAGGGTGTTTTCCAAGAACACATTCCTCACATACTCCCTTGGAGAAATGGATGTATGGTAGAACATCAACCAATCTTTGCTTGCTAAGCTGTTGCATGTATCTGAAATTCAAATGTCCAAAAATTTCATGCCATATCCTACTACTTTCATTAGCATGAGTAAGAAGTAAAGCATAATTAGGTTCAATGAATTCATAAAATGTATACAATCTAGAATGATGATTTACCTCACTGGTAGCAACCCTGGAGTTGCTTTGCATGTCGTAGATGTCCACGACATTTGGTGTGGATATGAATTTCTTTCCAGTGCCGGAATTCGTCAACTGATACACATAGAGAAGGTTGACGGAAAGTTTGGGAACATGCAACACATTCTCGAAGCTTCCGTTGGTGAGTTCAATCCTTCCTTTGTCGGTGACTTCGATTGAAGAGTTGTCCCCCATCAGAATAGGAGGACCTTTTCATGCATCCAATGAAGAATATACTGCTTTTGAGGAAGCCATGTGATGTGATGCTCTTGAATCTATGATCCAAGCATCGAGAGAGGAGTTGATGACAATCAAGGCATGGATAGAAATTCCTTTCTTGGGATTCATATCTTCTGGCTTCTTCTTCTTGGCACCCTCAAGGATGCGATCTCCAAGGTTGTTTTGATGAAGTATTTGAGACATTAGATCTATTTGTTTTTGCATGCATGTGGATTCTGGATGGAATCCTTTGTGAGAGTATGTGTATTTCTCTCCTTTTCTTCCCTTCCCCCCTTTGGATCCGGAGGCATCGATGAAGGGTTTGTGTACCCTTCCTTCTTTGGATGTGCATGTGATTTATTTTTGTTTTTATCATTAGATTTCTGATATTGGTGGCTGCCATCTTGCACAGTGAGTGCATGTGCCTTTGGGCATTTGATTTTGTCCATGTTGATGAGCTTGGTTTGCTCTTGTGTCAGGGATTCGATAAAGTCCTCAAGAGATGGCATCTTCTAGGTGGCTCCAGAGGCGAATCTGAAAAAATGGAATGTGGATATGAATATAGATAATTCAGGACCAAGTTTGGAGAGAATTGTAAGAACCATTTGTTTCTCCTCCTTATATTTATCAACCCCGCAAGCTTTGAGTTGCGACAGTAAATCCTTGAATTTTGTAAATAAATATTAATTATTGTCGAAGCTTTTTGGATCGAATGTGAGAAATTCCACCTCCAACATGTGTCCCCTCATCTCATCCTATTTTATAAAGAGCCCTTATAAGGTGGTCCAGGCTTTATTGGGAGTCTTATAGGAAGATATGTGAAAAAGGAGATCGGGAGAAATAAGATTGCAAATTGTTTCGAGTGCTTCATCCATTCAATTTAAATACTTGGCTTTTTCTATGGCTGATGTCAGTTCTGTGTCTGTATTCAAGGTTAACCTATACAATCCTTTGGTTTGGAGATGAATCATTATTCTCTCCTTCCATGCAAAGTAGTTGTAAGGTGTAAGAATGAATTCTTTTTGGAAATCCATCTTTCCGTTGTCTTTAGTGTTTTGTACCTGCAAATTTTTTTGGTGTAGCTTTTTCTTAGCAGTCCGTCGGCTCTGATACCATGTAAATGTGTTGAACCTACACAGAATAGATCTAGTTAGAAAAGACTACACACATTTTCAGAGAGAATCTGAGAAAGAAGAAGAAGGAGAGAAAGAATAAAAGAATTCACATTAACCGTTGTGAATAATGAATAATTTACGCATGATATACTCTGAAAAACTCAACGAATTCACACTGGAGGAGAACCAATGCACCATAGTGGTGGTATAGAGTGATATTGAAACATACCAGCAGTTACAAGAGTGAAATGCCACCTAGTCTAGTCTCTTAGGCAGTTACGGGAGTGAACTGCCACCTAGCTGAGTTAACTAGTAAACCAATCTTCAATTAACTGACTGAACAGAGTGTAGTGAGGAGTAGATCAATGAATCAATGTTATTGCTCCAATATTATGATGATCCCAAGGAAATTACACATTATCATGGTGATGATCCCAATGTTGCATGGTGACAAAACCAATGCAACATCTAGACTCAACTCAACTAGTCAAACTTAAGTGTTAACTGAAAGAGAATATTCTCTAGGTGGAATATTCTCCTCTGAAATATAGGAGACTGGGTAATGACTAATTATGAATAATAAACAAGGAAAAACTTTAGGAAAAAGAAATCCTAGGTGTGTGTGAAGTAACTCCAACACATCTTGTATACAGGTCATCATAACTTCCAACAGGGTAGTATTGTTCCTTAATAACATCCCTGAAGGAGTCCCAGGTGAGTGCGACTGTAAATAATGGGGGTTCCTCTATTTCCTTTTTCTAAAAGAAAGTATCCCACCAATATTTGACATGGGGGATGGCTTTGAGGAGTGCAAATGCAATCTTTTCTATTTTGGAAAAGTTATGGACACAAAAATACCCTTCTAGTAGACTCAACCATTTGTCTACATCATTTGCATCTATTTGACCTTAAAATATAGTAATATCAAAGTTGATATGTACCTTGAAGGGGTTGGTGCCTCCGCTTGAGGAATATTCGTCGCCTGTTGTTAGCCGTCGAAGGATTTGTGCAAAACTATCCATTTTCTCATTCCTTTGTTGCGTGAGGGCTTCCTCGAGCAACAATTTGAAAGGATCTCCTATCCCATTGTATTTATTTTATCCCACCATGGAAGGTCATTTGGGCGTGTGAGAGCCCTTGTCCTTAAGAGAACAAGCTCAAGACTCGACTCTTTGTACCTTGACCTCGTCGGGGACATGCATTAAGAACGACAAGGAGCAGACACCTCTGATACCACTGATCCAAATTTAATGAGCAGAATGAAATGAATACAGATCTATATTATTAACACAGATATACAATTAACAATAATAGATATACAATAAAACTTGGCTTCTATTCAATAAGGAAATATGTTGAAACTGTAAAATGTAGACTGAAACAATCTTGCTAGAATGGTGGCTACTTATGTCTGAGAAGACATGTGACGACACTCCAAAATCATTTTTACATTAAACATGAATTCTAAAACCATAGACATCCAAAAACCTAACCCTAGGGGATGAAGTGCCATAAGCCATGTGGGCCCTGTTGGGGTAAGTTGGTACATCAACTTCCAAGGGTCGTAAATTTTGAACACGATCTCTGTTTTAGGCACACGATAGCCCGTTGGAAAGGTCTATCCGAGGAATACACATTATTCCATCACAATCTAAATTTAATTTAAATGTGATTGTGGCGGGCCCAAAAAACGTTGTTTAGGGCCTCAAAACAACCTCGGAAGTTTGGGATCCGAAAAGCTAGAAAAAAACTTCCGAGATGAAAGCTGAAACTGCCAAGATGAAATTTATATGTGATATAGTTGGAATAGGTGGGTCGCCACTGATATCCACCTGTATCATTTTCAGTGACACTGATGATCTTATGAAATAACCCTTTGATATGGTTGATGAGCATATAGACACTTTCATAGATACTGGAAAACACATGGGGGATTTTGGTCATCTCATTTTTGATAGAGACCCCATTTACGAAATTAAGGGAAGCCCTCGAGAAAGGGGGTTTGAGTTGTCATCTTCAGAAGACTAATTTTCATGCGTATATGATTCATATGTTTGGAAGCCTGATGATGGCATGATTACAAATTTATTCAAGGATGATTGGTCACAACATTTTCAGGATGATTTCCAGTCATCCCTTGGGACTTGTGATGCATATCTTTTTGGGGATGTCGAATTTTTGTATGAGGAGTCTCAACCACCTTCATCCTCAAATTTGGAAAAATACCAGGTTGTGGCCATCTCAAAGCGATCAGAGGCTCATTCTACAAAGAGGAAGTATTTTCATATTGAGGATTTCTACAGGGATTCACTGATGAAGAGGCCACATTTTTCTTTCTCTATACTTGAGGCTGTCCTTTACCACATATCTTCTCTGAGAAGCCCTACAGTCTTCTTCCGATATCTCATATCCTCTCAATATTCAACAAGCAATGGATCTTTGTGCGTGAATGAAGATGAACCGTTGTCTATATATGATAGTCCTCTTTAGAGATGGGTTGATCAAGCTTGTGGCTATCACTTTAGGCAAGATTCCTTGGATGATCAGAGTTGTAGATATTATTTCCAGTAGGATTTCCTCCCTCCCACCCATATCCATGAGTTTCATTTCATTTCAGTATTATATATATATATATATATATATATATATATATACACACACACACACACACTCATGATCATTACATTCTTGAATTATCTTTGTTCTTTTACATAATTAAGCACAGGGGGATATACTTTGACGAGATGATCAACTAGTTGTATAACTTCACATGACATCATCTATCGCTTGATCTTCAGAGCCCCAATGACCTAGGTAAGTAGGTAGGTCATCTTCATTTCCTTGCATTTGCATAATGATTTCTCATGTTATTTCAAATGCATTTCATATTTCATTTTGCTCTACTTGCATATTGACTTCATGCTTAGTTTAGAAACTTTTGAAAAAATGCTAAAATTTTCTTTTCTAGATTAGTTTTCATTTTTGGATTTTGATATGTGGACAAAGGATGAGCGAAGCCATCCTACTATTGACGAGTTTGCTGTCTTAGTGTATGTAGGCACAAGTCTACCAGGAGATGTTGCAATTATCATGCACTCTACGACGAGTACATGTCCCCAAGTAGGAGCCAGATGTTATACCCATTTTGTGGGATAACTGAGGAGATGATGTCTCAAGGCCCTTAGGTTGTAGATATGGAGTGCCGAGAGACCACATGACTAGAAGTGTCCACTTGCACATACAAAATCCTTCTCTATCACCACATTCTGATCCATTTCTAGCACATCCAACACACCAACGAACTTTTGGAAGGCATATGGGTCTTTCTCCATGCAATACAAGTCAGTTATTATAGCTGGTAATCACCCTAATATTTGAGGGATTTAAACATGTTGTATTTAAGTTGCTTTTGATTATAGAATGAATGCTTGGACATTATGATTTTGACCCTGTTTCACCTTGGATAGTGTCATAGATTTCCTAGTAAGTGGCCAACCTTTGGGGAAGGTTTATGATTGGGGGTCCCTTAAGGGGTTTTCGTACCATTCCCAACCATACTTACCATTTTCCTCTAATTATATTCCCATCATAGTTCCCTCTTATAGGCCCTTTAAATTTAGTGACCCAAGAAGGGCATGTACCTCATTTCATGGGAAGAAGGGGCTGAAGGCCCAGATGTATTGTTGTTGGATAAAAGGATAAAAGCATAAATATAGAAATTCCAGATGCTTCGCCTAGGGATCCATGAGAAAGAAATGGAATGCTTCTCTATAAGAAATGGGGGACCTACAAAAATTATAGTGAATTCTCAAGGGGTTAGTTGGAGGATGCGAGGTCTCATCACGTGCGAGCCTTCTCATTTCTGCGAGGTATTTGTGAATGACATTGTCTTTATATGGACACCAATATAGGAAAATGGACTTCAAATTGTTCCTTAAAAAATGAAATAAATATAAAGAGAAAGGAATATCTAAGAATAAAGCACGACAAGAAGATGGTCTTGGAAAAAGTGCATCACAAATGAAGGTGCCACACACCCTCTACAAAGGAACCCATAAATGAGATAATACGAGCCTTTGTATGTCATGAAAATAATTGACCTATGAAGTTTGAATCTCTTTCCACCTCATCATCCATTACATAACCTTGAAAGGCCATCCTTGGGAGCATCCCCTACTCGATGGTTTTGGTTTTCCCAATAGGAATTTTATGATGCCCCTCCCATACTTAAACTTGGTTAATTGTATAGGGTATTTGAGATTTGTTTAATTTGATGAGGTAGTTTTGATGCACATGCTTAGGTTCCTTTTTTATTATATGTGTTTTACACTTTTCATGATATCTTTGACTTGAGATATTTGTAGGGCATACCCTTTTTTTTTGGAGGACCTTGCTTGGTGGCCAGTTTTGGGAGAACAAGCCTAGTTTGGGCTTCCTTGGGGGAAAAAAGCCTAAAGGTTTGATGTTGTAGGCCCGCACACCAGATAATAGAGACATGCCTTTGGAGGCCTATAGCATTCCTTGGAGGATCTTACCCAACATCTATTACCCAAACTACTTTCCTAGGCAAAACGTCACTTTTTGAGGCTTGACGTCATGCTTGAGGGGGTTTGGTGGTGATGGAGTTATTGAACATTGATAATTGGCATGATTTAACCATAGGAGACATGGATTGACTTTAGCACATGAATAGGAGTCTCAAGGATCCCCAACGACCTCTTTCTTCTTCTCCAATGACTTGGAAAAGTGTTAAAACGTCCCCTGAAGGGGTAACATCATCTTACTTTTAGGGTTTCTAATGTGTTAAAGTGAAAATTAACTATTATTATTTGGTTCAAGGGGTAAGATAAGGGTTGTTGACCCCTTATATTATGTTTTACCCTTGATAAGTGGAGAAACTATGTTTTATGACTTTTGTATAAATAGAGATCATGTGAATCTCTTTTCATAAGATAACTCTCCCATTGTGAGAAGTACTTGGATGAAATTTTCGCTATTCTTGGGCATTATGGTGTTTCTCTCTTGTGAAAATGTTTTATGGTGCTATATTTTGGTGAATGGATGAGGAGTGATTTGAACCTCTTGGGTTATTGTTCTCTTGATGCTTATGTCGAATTTGCTTGGTGAAACTAGGTTTTGATCTCTCTCTCTCTTGGAATTGGTAAGGAAAAATATGCATTGTTAGTTATTTAGTGCTTTTTATTGGTTATGGTTGTTTTAAAACGTAGGAGGAGTATGTTGGATACACCCTCCATTAATATTCATCTAATTTTCTAAAGTTTACAAGTTATTTTTCAAGGGTTGCTAGGAGGAATACGAGTGTGTATACCCTCTTAGATTTACCCTAAGTTTGATTGGCATACCCTAGGAAGTAAAACGGTTTACACATATAGGGTATTTGTTGATATAACTCTTTATTTTAAGACTCCATTTACCCAATTTTAAAGGCACTAATTTGAATATTTTGGATTAGAGAAATAAATAGTTGCATTGGGAAACATGATTTTCGGTCATTTCAACTTTTTGCAATCTGTGTTTTGTTCTTTGTGCCTTGAGCACCTCGCAGCCACTAGGGAATCCCCTCTAAAGGGATATTTATTGCTACTGTTACAAAATTTCATATTCAGCCATTAGGGCTGCAAAAACCCTAACATTATTTTACTTATAACTTGCTTTTCAATTGTCAGAATTAGCTAAGAGTTTGCCACTTTTATCTACTTGGTCTAGCACACATTTTGGGTGGATTCTTTGTGAATTTTAGTGGTTGAATTTACTACTGTAAAAAACGTTTGCTACAGACATAAGGCTGAAAAATATTTCTGCAAACACCTTTTATTACAACCTTCTTTCATTTCTAAAGTCTAGTGCTATCTTACTTGAGTTGATATAATTGTTTTCTAGTTTATCTCTTTCTCTCTCAACTAGAATTTTAGAAACTTGTTTTGCAGAATTCATTATAATTTTATTGGTGATATATATTGTTACTAAAAAATGCAATTAGGGACAACAATATTAACTTGCTTTTCAATCATATACTCGGGCTTGTATTGTTGTTTTCCTTATGCCTTGGGCAAGTACAATCGACATTTGCAAGGTATACTACTTCTTGGAAACCCTTGGCTACCATCAAGAACTTACTCAAGCCTTTCTTCACACATAGAAACTTGACCTATAGGGGATTTCATCCATACATCACAATTTCCATCTCATTTCCCCATAGGGTTACCGAGATCCCCCCCATGAGATAACCACTCCACCTCTAAAGTGACAAGAACACCTATCTACACTGACAGTGGGTAGGTGATCTCTCAGTTGTCTCCATTTGGTGGTTGGTTTGAGATTTTTCCAACCTACAACTTGTGCATAACAAGTCCGACCCTATTACATATATATTTACACATTACATGTACATTTAGCCCCATATATCCCCCCCTTGGGGTCATATCATATACATTTAACCTTATATATTCCCCCCTTGAGTCATATATTCCCCCCTTGAGTCATTTAAACTTTACACATTACATGTACATTTAGCCCCATATATCCCCCCCTTGGGGTCATATCATATACATTTAACCTTATATATTCCCCCCTTGAGTCATCACATAATACCCTCCTTCAAAAAACTTTGTCCTCAAAGATTTGAAATTAAAGGCTTCACATGTGATGAAACCAAGTAATATGATTTTATTATGATCCTGATCTCTTCTTTTCATTGATGATGATGCATCCATCCAAAATCAATTCTTTTTGGTCATAATCCTTGGTGGCTAGTTGTTGCATAATTTTGTTTCCCTTGATTCCATGTATGGTTGTTGAAGCTTCTCCAATTTGTAGTAGATGTTGGTGTATGATAATATCTTGTGGAATAATGGTTTTGTGATGCCACATTCCATGAATATTTATGAGTATTACATATTCTTCCTTGATAATGATGATATTGATCTTCTTGTCTTCCTTGAAATCTTTCCTAGTAATGAGGGTGTCGATATGGTTTCACATTTGATGGCTTTTCTTCATTCTCCACACCCAATTAATCTATCTTATTTTCATAGACAATTGAATCCTCTATCCTCTTTGTTTGGTCTTTGATTACTCTAGCCTTGGAGATAATACCATCATATTTGACACGTACATCCTCTAGATGAAGTTCGACTTGTTCAAGTATCTTTTGGTGACCTTATTGAATCTTGTCTTTTTCTCCTTTTGGAGCTCGAGTGTCACCCCATTTATCAATTCTTGACATCCTTCTTCAATTCTAGATTGCATTTCTGATTTTACCTCATCAATATTTAGGGATTCCTCAACCTTCTTGCAAATTTCCTCTTCCAATCTTTTGGTAGATTCTCCATCCAAGATCCTTGGTTCTTCTTGATTTTGACAATTCTTCTTTTCTTATTTCAATCTCTTAACCTCATCCAATAGTTTTTTATTATGGCTTCGTAATCTACATATCTCTTCATATTTATTTTCAGTTCTTCCCTTGAAACATCCTTTTCCCACTTTGCTTTGCTACTCTTTTTTTGCTTTAGGTTCTTAACCTCCTTAATGATTGATTCATTAAGGGATTGCATATTGATGAACTCATCATTTTTCTTTGTAATATAATATCTTAGCTTCTCATTAACCCTTTGCAATTTGGAGACAATTTATTTTGATCCCTTTAACTCCTCTTGAATTTTATACATCTCCTCCCTTTTTGTATCCTTAATCCATTTATTTGTGAAGAGTTCTTCAAAATTTTCCCATTTGGGGGAGAATTTAATGCCTTCCTCAAGGCTATCCCATGAATTAAAAGCTTCACTCCTCAAGTAAAATCCTTCCTTGAAAGGTCTCAAATTATTTTCCTTCATCATCCTAAACCAATCCTCGGGATTGATTTCATCTTTATCTTCATCTCCACTAAGGCTAGGTATTGCCATTGATTCTTAATTGATGTCTAACCCAAGCCTCAAATTACAACCTTAATATATTAGGAATAATGATCTCAAATAGTTATAATCCTTGTTCCAATATAATATTATGTGTTTTCTCTTTCCAAAGTATTTTGAATCATTTCAATGAGACACCCCAATCCAAATTTATGATAGTTTTAGGTAAATGTACCTTTGGAACCCTAATTTAGAGTTCATCCTTATAGTCAACCTTCCTCCTGACGTATTTATGAAATTTCGACCCCTATGAGTCTGGAATTTTGACCTATAGTACTCTGAAATTTCTTCTCTTTAATGCCACATGTTTGACTAAAATTGGATGTGCCAAGTGAAAGTTATGGTGACTTTCTCAAACCTTTATGATTTTTGGCCTTTCTTGTAGAGCGAAATTGTACAAAATTACACACATCCAATATTCAATACCAGATTCTGAAATTCGTACCCAAAATACTACAAAAAATCCTATTTCTAATACAAATGTTCTGACTAAATTTGGATCCTCTATGAAGAATATATGACTATTTTACCCAGAACACATGTTTGAGACTAGTTATAGGACTAGTAAAAAACCCTATCCTCCACATAGCGTATCTCCAAAAGTAAATTACCCAGAAGCCAAAATTTGTAGAATAGGTACCATGATGTGTCTTCTAAACAACCTCCAATTGTTTCTTTCTGAAGTGGACCCAAAAAATATTTATAGCGAAAATTCCATGATGACTTTATTGAGGAAGAAAAACCCTAGGATCAGTGCTATGATACCAAATGTAATGATCCAAATGCTTAAAAATACCATGACAGAACATAAGTACACACCATGTATAGAATGTGATCATGGAGCATAACTTCAAGATAGATAATTTACATAATAAATCCTTAAATAATAGGATAACCTCCTCCATATAACCAAATACATTCATACATCACACTTCACATGTCTACAATAATGAATACATGATCTCTATATATACCTTTTCACACCTACACATGAGACCCATTTACTATTAGGCAGACCCAATTACATATATATTTACACATTACATATACATTCAGCCCCATATATTCCCCCCCTTGGGGTCATATCATATACATTTAACCCTATATATGCTCCCCTTGGGTCATAACATTAATCATTGTTTCGAGGATTGTTTGTGGTTCTAGTATGATTTTCCCTTCTTCATTAATCTCTAGTAAAATAGTTTGGACTAGGATATTTTCACCAATTACCTTGTTCAAGAAGAAACATGGAATACTAGATGTATACATGAATATGGAGGAAAATTTGATTTGTAATCCATACTTCGAATATTCTGCGACACCTTATAGGGCCCATACTACTTGGGTGATAATTTATTGTCCTTCTTTTGTTGCTTAAGGGACATATGTTTATATAGTTGTATCCTAAAAATACCCAATTCCCCACTTCAAATGCCCTTTCACTGCGATGTTGATCTGCTTGTTGTTTCATCCTATTTTGTGTTATAACCAAGTTGTCCTTCAATAGTTTGAGAACCGCTTGTTGGTTCCATATGTGGTCCTTCACTGCTTGGACCTTTGTAGTCCCTTTCAAGGGTGATGTGATGGATGGAGGATGATATCCATAAAGTGACATAAATGGGGGATTTTTTTATGAAGTATGGAATGGTGTGTTGTACCACCATTCTGCCAAGGCCAACCAATTGACCCATTATGTCTGTTTATCATATGAAAATCAACATTGAATTAGTATATCCAATGGTTGTAGGAGACATGGGGTCTTGATTGTCTCTCCTTTACTTTGGAATAAAACATCAAATTAAAAATGGATGTGTTTTTTTCAAAAAATTCTTCATACAATTTCTCTCCCTTATTATGTTGGCAGACCACACATTCAACCATAAACTTTTGAACATCAGTTTTAAGACCTTCCTAGAAAAAATCCTTATTGATCCTGTGGTGATTTTTCAATAACCCTTAATGTCCTCCTATAGGAGAAGTGTGAAATTCCAAAAGGACATTCTGTTTGAGTTGGGAATTATTACATAAATATAGATAATCTTGATACCACAACAAATCATTCTTCTATACAAATTTATCAAATGCACTTGGGTCCTCTTGTAGTTGATGAATGATCTTGCATACCCTCTGATGTTTCTTCCAGTCTATTCTTTCTTCTTCCACCCAATCAAATTGTGGAATAGAAATATCACATAGTAAACCCTATGTTTCTTATTCTTTCCTTGAAAGTGCATCTGCCAAAATATTATGTTTTCCTTTTTTGTAGATAATTTCAAAGTCATAACCTGCATCTTTGTAACCCATTTTTGTTTCTCTCTTGAATATAATTTTTTCTCCAAGAAGTACTTCAAACTATCACGATCTATTTTTATATCAAAGTGTCTTCCTATTAGGTAAGGGCATCATTTCTTAACTACATGTAGTATTACCAACATTTCTTTTTCATAAATGGTTTTGAGTAAGTTCTTTCCTTTAAGTTGGTTGCTTTCAAAGGCAAGCAATCTTCCTTCTTGCATTAAAACTACACCAATGCCATGGTCTAAGGAATCACACTCCACAATACAATTTTTTGTGAAGCCAGGTGTGGCTAGGACAAGAGTCATACATATAGCCTCCTTAAGTTTTTCAAAATATTTGGTTGCTTCTTTAGTCCAAGAAAATGATTCCTTCTTTAATAATGCTGTTATAGGTTCTAGTATTTGACAGTAATTCTTGACAAACTTGTGGTAATAACTTATCAATCTAAGAATTCTCTACGTTTCTTCAAGCTTCTGGGGATTGGTTATTCCATCATAGATTTAATTTTGTTAGGGTCCACTTTGACACCTTCATGAGATACAATATGACCCAAATATTCCAATTCTTGAACCCCAAAGGAACACTTGGAAGGATTTTCATATAGTTTTTTCTCTTCCAATAGTTTTAAGACCTTGTCAACGTGTTGTACATGCTCTTCGCAAGATTTTATAGAGATTAGTATGCTATCAAAAAATAATAACACAAATTTTCTAAGGAAGGGTTTGAAAATATAATTAATCAATATTTGAAATGTTGAAGGTGCATAGGTAAGTCAAAATGGCATAACAAAAAATTCATAATGAACTTCATGTGTTTTAAATGCTATTTTGGGAATGTGTTCTTGACTCATTCTGATTTGATGATATCCTGAATGGATATCCAACTTAGTAAAGAACAATTCTCCATGCATTTCATCTGATAATTCACCAATGATAGGAACATGGAACTTATCTTTAATGGCCATTTTGTTGAGATATCTATAATCTGGACACATACACGATGAACCATACTTTTTTGTAACCATCACCACTAGTGAAAAGAAAGCACTTTGTCTAGGTTGAACGATGTTGATCTTTAACATTTCTTGAGTCATACGCTCAAAGTCACTTTTCTACGCATATGGATACCTGTAAGGCATAATATTAGGTGGCACACTTCCCTTTTGCAAATGAATAATATGATCATGATATCGAGTAGGCAGAAGAACCTCAAGCATCTCTCCAAATACCTTGTTATGATTTTTGATAACCTTTTAGAGATCCATTGGAGCAGAGGATATAGATGTTTCAAAATTGAGTGAGAACAATTGTGCAATTACACTATGGTGTCCCTTTTTGAGTAATGTTTCCATGTTTTTAGATCTTGTCACTTTAGAGGGTTTCCCTTGGATACCTCTATGCTCAATTTCCTTTCCTTTGGAGGAAAATATCATGAAACGATATTGAAAATTAAGGGCCAATGCTCCCAATTATTATAGTCATTAGATCCCTAATACAACATAAACACTACCCAAGGGCCAATGCTCCCAATTATTACAGTCATTATATCCCTAATACAACATAAACACTACCCATTTGGATTTCAATCATGGAACTATCCAATAAATACTCCCCCATATTGAGCTTAATACTATGGAGCTTCCCTAGGTTTTGTTGTGTGACTTTTCACTTGAGGGATGTAAGTCGATTGCTCTGAGGAAACCCTAGCTCTACTCCCTCTCTGTCATATTCCATGGCCTCTACCTCATGTGGTAGGTCACTCCCATCGCCTCCTCTTCCCCTCCTCCAGAATTTGCAACATTCTCATCCCTGTTGGGTTCTTTGAGTAAAACGGTAAATTCGGTGCCCTCAAGGTTCATAAAAAAGCTCGAAAATATTCCAAAAGTCCAAGTTTACCAAGAATTCTCTCAAGGTCTCTTCCTCAAGATTTCTGAAAATGGCGTGATAAAATAGTTCACAAGTATTTGGATGTCTCCCAAAGTAATGGCTACATGGGTGGACAAAAAATGGAAGCCTTTGATCAAAGGAAATCTCTCCCATGCCTTTTTCAAAAGAGGTTTTTTGCTTTTTTTTTTTTGTTTTGAAGAAAAACAGGATAGGGATCTGATATTTTGAAGTGGTCCATACTTTATGGGCACATGAGGTATGTACTGTAACACCCTAGTTCTAATCACTATGAACTACAATGTATTATGTAAATGTGAATTAGGATGGTAAGCCGGTATGATTGAAAGAGGGGGCTATGATTCCATGAGAGAGGGGGGCTAAAGGGGATAAGTATTAGTTAGGAAACGTTGTTACATGAGCTTCATGGGGAGGATATGTGGTTCTTAATTATTGTAATTACCTAAAAACTCTCTTTTGGGATGATTAGGGGTTGCAAATTCATTGGAGACTCACTCATTTGATTGATCATTCATTTGGGGGGGTTCATTCATCCATTCTTTAATCATTGTTGCTTATTATTTTCTCATTTTAATCTTTCTCATTCGTGTGATGGGTACGACATGGAAACAAATAGTTGGAGGAGGAGAGCAATTGCTAGATGGATGTAAGGAGTTATTGATTATTCTAGAAAGAATGAATACCAGAGTTCTTAGATGCATTGACATGTTGGTTAGAAATGTTCACAACTGAGAATCCTCAAAATTTATAGCATTGAGATTCCATATCGGTAGCACTGGGGTGTTGGGAAATATTTGGAACTTTTTGAGTGACTGCATTGGAGAGAAAGGGGTTTATTTATTGGGTTGTGTAGGCCAAAGGGGAATAAAGATGGTAAATTAAGATTACCGTGTGGTTGGGAAAACTTGAGAGCTTGATAGCTAATTGCTGTGTGTTTTAGAATTTGCTTGGGACCCATCCTTGTAGATTCATAGCCCTGGCTCGGGGGTGACCTATTGGTGAGAGTGAATGAACAATAACTTCTATGGTTGGGTGGAACACAATTGGTTAGAAACCAATTGGTGATAGTTTAATTAAAGATACGTGCTCTCTGTGATTTCTGTGTAATGTACATTCCATTTTATATTTATTTATCTTTGAGATGTATTTTTGTTTGCATGCTTGTTCATTATTGTTGTGCATGGCATGATGTTCATTTCTTGGTTGGTTTAGAATGTTCTTGTTAGTTGCATGTGTTTTTATCCTTCTTCTTGAATTTAAAAGAATGGGATAGAAATTTGAAATCAATCCAAGAAGTGCGTTCTTAAAGTAGTGTAGCTTAGCCTGGTGGCTAGGTACGTTACATGTAATTAAATAGATGGACCCCATATTTTAACCTAGAAAATGACATCCCATTTGCAGTTCCTTTGTGGGTTCATTTACCCTACCTCCCTTTTAACTGTCGGAATGACGAAATGGTCAGAGCTATTGGAAACTTCCTCAAAAAATATATAGACAGAGTTGAACCTAAGGATGGAATCCAAGCTTGAACACACATTTTCTTTGAAGTCAGTCTTGAAAAGGGCCTCCCTGAAGCAATACAACTAACTATGGATGACTGGATATATTTGCAACAAGTTGATTTTGACCAGCTTGCGTTCAAGTGCAAAAATTGTCACGAATATGGCCATTTTGATAAGAACTTCCCCAAAGAAGCCCCATAACTAAAATATCCAAAAGCTAATGAAAAATGGCAACAACGTAAGAAACACAAAAAAACACCAAAATTCGAAGCTCAACCAAAAGAGGGACAACCCTCTTCCATCCCTTTTTAGAAAAGTCCAGGTAAGGGTCAAAACAACCCCAACTCTAGTTCAAAACAATTTGACTCCCTTATTGTCAATGACGACCCTGTCCCCTTGAATATTGGGCCATCATATAAAATGTGTGCCCCCATAACCACCCATAAGTCGCTCCAAAGTGCTTCCCTTTCCCCAAAAGCATCATCTCCTCTCTGCAGAACCAATCAATCCCTCCCGAGTTCCCCCTTTGTTCTCCCATCCCCCCTGTTATCCCTGTGATTGATGCTCCCCTTTCAAAATATGGTGAATACTCATAAAATGATATGGTTGTAAGTGAACTAGTCAAGAAAGTGGGTCGCCACACCAATAGGAAGAAACATGAAATGGAAGACAATAAAGAAAAAGATAGAGGAACACAATCGAATTTGGATGGAGTATTTGTCCGAGAAACAAGAGGTCCTAGGACATATAGTGGATTTAACCCTCCCATTGGATGGATCCCTAAATCCTCTCATAAATGATGATAGTCCTTTCTTGGAATTGTAGGGGCCTTGGGGGTCCCTCTAAATATGATCTAGTGAAATCTTTAGTAAAGTAGGAGAGATGATAGGTTCTACTTCTCTTGGAAACCAAGATGCAAGAAGATGATACCCTTCTTCTCAGCTCAAAATTTTGGAATGCCAGTCAAGGATTAGAAGTTATCTCTAGAGGAGATTTTGGGGGCCTCTGCACGCTCTGGAATCCGTTTTTTATTCACTTAGAGAGTAGCAAGTCTTCTTTGCACTGGCTTTGGGTCAACCTCACCCATGTAGTGACAAGATATTGAAACTATACTTCTAGAAAATCACAAGAAAGTTGTTCATTAGGAAGCAAAACAAGAAAGTGCTCCACTGGCACATGCTACAATCCTTCACTCAAGCAGTTCCTGAGCGTTCATGTATGAAATTCTTAGAGAAAACATAATTCCTACCTTCAAGTGACACTATTCTTGTAATTGCAAAAACAAACTGAGCATACAAGACATCTTTGAGAAATTAATCTATTCACACATTGACAATTGAAAGGGACTCATTGATTTAACAATAAAGAGTTTTACATGCTCGGGTTATAAATCTTGCACTGAGCTTTACCCAGTGTTCATTACAATGAAATAAACTCAATTTTATCGTTTAAACTCTAGTGATCTCTAGGCTACCTGTAATAAAAAATTTTCAATCACTAAACTAAGAGTATAGAGAAAATGAATGGCATAAATAAGGATCGATCCATACACACATTTGCACACAAAACTTATATTAACAAATTCAAACACTATCACATTAAATCTAGAATCTCGAATAATACAACCTTGTACTTTAACAAAGTTATTTGTAATTATGAGCGGAAAGGTAATACAATTATAAAGAAAAAATGCAATGAAATTGTTCAAGTTATGCTTGGGTTATTACTCAATAAAACTCATAAATAGAGATGTTTTTTGCATAAGCAAGTTTACAAATCAAAATGAAATTCAAATGGAAACAGAGCTATGCTTCTGGTATTTTCAAATGGTGAAACTAAAATGGTTACATAGGTATGTGTTGATGGCACAATTCCCATTCAAACAAAATATATTAACAAGATGTCACAATGAATTTGATTAGAGCATAAACACACATGAAATTAATTACATAAAATAAACGAAATCATATCTAAACAAAATAGAAAAAAATCATGAATCACACTTACAATCCTACTCTAGATGTACTAGGAAACGATACCCATATTGGTGGGCCCTCCCAATTGGCGTCCCATTACTAAATGAATACAAAACTAGATCAGATGGAACCATGAAGTGAACTTCAAAACACAAACATTTTATTGAATAATCTCAATGATACAATAAGTGTATGTCTCAAATTATGATTGTTAATCATCCATCTCATACTACATACACTTACATTACATGGATCAAAACACAATTTTAAATACAACATTGTTTCCAAACATACATAGGTCGAATCTGATCAAATCCTTGTTCTCACGCATTGGACATATCGAATACATGTGGAGAATCACAACAATGAACATAATTAGACCTGGAGGTACAAATATATTTTTGAATTCATTCACAAGATATTCTCATGACATGAAATGCATGAGAATATCTCTGAATTTCGTCCTCAATCTGATTTGTTCGTGGTGTGTTTATTTGGAGAAGAGGGTTGACTCATTCACCTTGTGTTGGATCAAATTCTCTTCCAAAAACCCAACAGCTAGACTAATACTTCCCTTTTTGTTTCAACCTTTCAAATAGTTGATTGAAGCAGATAGTCAACAACTCATTCTTCAGAGACACAAAAGTCGAAACCTGCGGCCAACGAATTCGATCATATACTCGTTCCTCTATTTCCAAGGAGCCGCAGAAATATTTCCACTATAAAATATTAGTCGATATGAGGCATTGATACTATCGTCAAAGAAAAAAAACCAGATTAGAATACAAGGAAATCTCACGAGTTGAGGAAATTGAATTTGGTTTTGGAATGATGCATTAATTGAATGATGCATTAATTGAATTAATGCCCTCAATACCCTAACCCTTATAGGAGTTTATTGAGGGCATTAAATGCATCAATACCTTGGGTTAGGGTATTGAGAGGAAAATCAATACCCTAACTTAGGGTATTGATTTTCCTCTCAATACCCTTATAGGAGTTTATTGAATTAAATGTATATTGACATATTCCCAAAAGATTTTAGGGTAAACTTATGCATATTGAGATCACCAAAATTCTTTTGGATAAAATGTGGATAATGTCATTATTAAATGCATTCATCTATACTTCCATATCACATTAGTAGGGCCATATATGCTTCAATTCTCTTATAGAGTTAGCATAGGGGTTGGACACATTGGTGGATGGTGTGGGGCGGTAATCAAATCATATTGCTTATTAGTAAGAATTTTTCATTGAACATCCAATGCATGAGTTTTGAACCCTAGAATGTTTTAGGTCCTTTTTTAATTTCTTCTTTTATAATTTCCATGTTTACAAATTCCAATAAACGAGTTGGCCAACATAGCTAATACATTGTTAATTTGTCCTAGCATTATTTTTTCCATAAAGTCTATTAATAGATATGGGTTGATCTAAGTACTAAAAAGATAGCTTTTAGTGCTTATACAACAATTAAAACATTGTTTAACTAGAGAGAAATGACAAGTTAAATTTTGAAACCAAATTTTAACCTTAATTGTTAAGAAGTTGCATTAAATGTAATTAGTCTTTTTGCCCACATCCTAATTGATAACTTGGTGTGTATATTAGAGATCACAATGCCATATTTTTTTTTTTGAAATGGTAGCTTGATAATTCATGTATTTAAGCTATGTATTGATAATAAAACTATCACAACCCTACTTGCAAACAAATGCATACTCGAAGATCATTTGAAGTTTTAAAAAAGAACAAATGGACTTGTATACAAAATAATTAATATAAAGTGTTCTCATGGAGAATATTTTTGATATTTTTTCCATAAAAGGTGCAACACAAGGTAACTAAAGACTTCCAAACAAGGGTAAAGAGGTTAATTAAGGTCCTCTAGGCTTTTCCAAAATTTATAAGCTCAAGCATTCTCTTTCCAAATTTATTGCTAGTTTGTATTGATGAGTCTAGTAGAATTGATGGCTCATCGATTTATTTGGGTCATATTGTGAGTTGAAACTTGTGGGCCAAAGGATTTTAGGGACACATGTCAAAGTGCTCCCAGATGCATAAAAAGCAAACGGAGCATCAAAATCACCTCTTGTTCACTCTTGTATGTGTATTTTGGCAAAGTTGAGGCTAACACACCATTCCTCCTATTTTGGGGCCACTATGTAAAAAGTTGAACCCCAAATGCAATTTTTCAATGTCCTCCACTAAGAAAAACCCTACTTTTGAAAAGCATCATAAAATTGTCTCGTAGGGAAACACAAGTGAGAATGGTTCCCTAGTGCTAATTCATAGGGATGAATCCAACATAACTGAGGTCTCATAGATTTGATGCCCAATTGGGGTTTTATCATAATTTTCAACATGTAGGCCAAACCCATTGAGAGACAAGGGTAAGAATGCTCCAGGGGCCTATTGAGCACTCAACACACCCTAAAAAAGCCTTTGTCAAATATTTTACTTTTTTGGGTACCACTTGATCTTCTGCACTTTCTGTTTCGATTTCATTTTTTTGAAGAACATTTTGTCTTTGATTATTTTCATGATGCTCATCATTTATTCAGGTTTGCTTGAACTTATGAAACTTCATGACTAAAAATACCTTCAACACTTGAATAAAGAATCAACAACAAAACACTTCACCTAATGCTCCCAGATTCAACATCGAAAGGAATTCAAAGAAGAAAAAGAAACCACTCAAAAAACCACAGTCGTCGAATGTCGATCTCTGTCGGCATATGAAAAAGGAATTTTTTGTTTGTGTCAAGTCTTGCATAAGGATATCACCGATAGCTAGTTCCCCTTCGACATCTGTAAAAGACGAGGGGGGGAAGATGTTAACGAAGAGAGGAAAGATATTTCCGATGGCCGATGCCCCGACGCACTTCATCAGTATAGGGGAAAACCTAGAGAGATCATCGCCAAAATTTTGACCATGATAAAATTTATCCCCGATCACTGATCCTCGATGCGTTTTTAGCATCGAGACTTTTTTAAGGGAGCTGATCTAAAAGCACTTTGATAGGTTGCACCAATCACCGATCTCAGACACTTTTTGGCATCGACAAGCTAAGGTTTGTTTTAAAACGAATAACTTAAGGAAAGTCCCGACTCCGATTAATACAAATGAATTTAGACACTGGTCTTCAATGCCACGTGTCTTTGCTAGGTAAAGAGGGTCGTACGGTCTAGTGCTGTCCCGATTTATCCTTGGTCCCCTAAGTTCGAGTCACACCTCTGAGTAAGCGTTGCCGTGTCAACAATGTACGGTAAAATCGATCAGCGTCGGAACTTTCTGCAGGAGGTTATCAACGAAAATGTTAATAGCACACCACCGATCCCCAATCCACCCATTGAGAGAGCGACACGATGGGACGTTTTAGCATTATATACGATCAGATTTTGAGCATTTAAGGAACTAATTAGTACCCAATCCTGCATTAGTTGCTAGCTCATGCTCCAATCAAAATAGCCATTTAAAATCACCGATAGACCACATCACCACCCGCGCCTCCACCGTCAACCCATGATGAATTTAAGTTATAGAGATTCAGTGGCAGATTTGTTAAAATTCCACTCATAACCTGAATTGAATGGATGATGCAACACAGTAAGTTCTTTTCTGTTTAAATTCTCCTGAGTCATTGTGTTGGCATAGGGGCAGACCCAGGGTTCACTCCAAGAGCGCACCAACAAGCCCTAGCTACTGGCCCTTTCGACAATACCTGCGAAGTAGATGCAGTCTCACCCAAAGCATCTATGAGGGGTTTGAAGGAAAGATATGTCTACAACTAGGGGAATATCAAGTGGTTCTAGTACAACAACAACACAACATGCATCTATCACTTATCAAGCTAGATCTATCTTGCAAAGCTATAAATCTGATCTAAAACATCAATGAAAATAACAATATAACATCAACAGAGATAAAATTACCAATCACACACACAACAAAAAATATACGTGGTTCACCCTCTCTCTAGGGCTACATCCCTATAATCGTGCTTATGATTTATTAAGGTAAAGCATATAGTTCTTGTCTACACTCTCAACTAGTAGATCTTCTTTCTTCTTCTCTCTTTCTCTCCCCTTCCTACGCACCTAGCTGCAGGACTTGACCTTCGCACCCAACTGAAGATCTTACAATACCAGAAGGCTCTCTCACTTATCACTTCTCTCTCTCAATACAATAATATCTCACCACAACAATAGAGCTAGATCAACAACAATATCGTACCAACCCGACCCAGGTCCTCTTGACCTTTATTTATACATTACAATTCTTCATCGACATCCCTGGGACAAAACCTAGGTGCCACAACCCTAGATGCCAAAACCCTAGGTGTCTAAAACCCTAGGTCAACTTGACCCACTTTTTTCGGGCTTCACCAGGCTGTCTTTCCTTCCTTCTCGCGCGATGCTCCAAAGCATCCAACGGTGGATTTTTCCACTTGCTGAGTTGTCCTCGATCCATCTTCCTTGCTAATATGTCATCCTCAATCCTCTCATCCAACGACTTGCTTTTTCGTACTTCGCTCCATATTTTCTGCTCTTTTGCTCACTTTGACCCAATGACAGTTATTGTGTCTTCCGCGAAGTTCGCTTTTCACCTTTTCTTCCTTGTTCTTTGCTTCCTTCCATAACCAAGGGCCAACAGGCCCCCAACACTCACCTGTGACTCATCCCGAGCACTTAATATCTGATCCTTCTGTTTTACTTCAAATTTGGACTACGCAGGGCAACCTTTGGTTTCTGCTCTATGCCTCCTTCTCATCCTTGTGTAGACTGTCTTTTCTGTGTCTCGTACCCAGTTTCAATTGCACCTGGTACTTGTACCCTTTTCTTTATGCTTCTTACTGATAGCTAGGAGGCAACTGGTTGTCATAATACAACTTCAACCGACTCCCATTCACTAATCCTTCCTTCCATTCTCCACTCAATGCCTTCAATTGCGTAACTCCTCCTTCTGTAACATAAGCGATCTCATATGACCCAAGCCAATGCATTCTGAACTTCCCAGGATGTTTGATGAACTTACTATCATACACCAATACTAAATCACCTTGCTTGAATGCCTTCTTCTTGATGTGCTTGTCATGATAGGCCTTCTCTCTTCCCTTCTAAACCTGCTGGTGGAATCCTACAATAAATCTGTCTTCTTCTAGTTCAACCAACTGTGCAAACCTCTCTTGAACAATGCTAGTATCATCCATACCTGTAAAGGAAACAATTCTTAAGCTTGGCACTAAGTATTCCATCGGGAAAACAACTTCAAGACCATAAACCAACTTGAGAGAGGTCTGCATTGTTAATTTCTTGCAAGTGGTTCTATAGGCCCAAAGTACCGCAGGTATTCTTAAATCCCAGTCATCCCTATTCAAATTGCAAATATTCGTTAATGCGGTCTCCAAGATCTTGTTGAATGCTTCAACTGTCCCATTTTCTTATGGATGGTAAGGTGTACTCTTTTGATGGTGGACTGCAAATTCTTCAGTCAGGGCTTCAATTGTCTTATTGATGAAGTGTGTGCCTTGATCACTCATAAGGATCTCGGGGCATCCAAACCTGGTTATTATGTCATCAAATATAAAACACACAGCTGTAGTTGCACTGCAGTCCTTTACCGCTCTGGCTTCGACCCATCTGGTTAAGTATTCTGTCATAGTAATGATATACCTTGCTCCTGTGCGCTTTCCTGGTGGGTTTATAGGTCCCACGAAGTCAATGTCCCACTTTTCAAATGCTTGTAGGGTCATCTGCGGTGCTAATGGCATTTCATCTCTTCAGGATGGTTTTCCAACTCTCTGGCATACATCACATGCTCTGGCATAATCTTTAGCATCTCTGTGTAAGGTAGACCACCAAAGGCCAGCTCTCAGAACCTTCTACGTAGTTTCTCTCCCCGCGTAATGTCCTCCTGCGATGCCTTCATGAGCTTCTGCGAGGATCAATGGTTGCTTTGTCTCCATAATGCATCTCCTTAATATCTCATCGGGTCCCATTTTGTATAGTTGTACCGCTATAAGTGAAAATTCTACAGTGCGCACCACTAGCTATTTCTTCCGAGAGATGGTATACTCACTCGACGCCATTCCTGTTGATAAGAACTGGACTATGTCTGCGAAGTGGTCATCAATATTGGTAATGTCTAACAACTATGCATCTGACAGTGTGTCCTCCAAAATGGTGGGTTCTTCGCCATGTTCCAACCTTGACAAGTGGTCCGGGCATTTATTCATCCTTCCTGGATTAACTATGATCTCAAAATCATATTTTTGAAACAACAGAAGCCATATGCATATTCACCCCCCCAACACTGGCTTGTTGACCAGGTACTTAAATGCAGAGTGATCTGTGAACATTTTAAAGTGTCCTCCCAACAAGTAGTGGCAGAATTTCTGCAGCGCATATACCATGGCTAATCCTTCTCTCTCGGTAGTGGTGTAATTAACTTCAGCTATAGATAACTTCCTGCTAGCAAAATCTAACAGATGGTCGATATCCCCTTCTCTAGGTTGTGCCAGTATTTCTCCTAAGGTGATAGAATACGCATCGACATGCACATGAAACTCCTTACTCCAATTTGGAAAAACAAGAATAGGCGCAGTAACCATCTTTGTTTCAGTGTGTCGAAGCTCGTCTGGCATTATTCTGTCCAGCTAAACTGACAGTCTCTCTACAACAACTTCTCCATCGGTGCTGTAATATGTGCATATCCTTTGATGAATTTTTTGTAGTATCCAGTATGCCCTAGCGCAGTGCGCAGTTGTTTGACCGACATTGGAGGTGGCAGATCAATGATAATGGCAATTTTAGATGGATCAACCAACAATTCCTGCTTGCATACAATATGGCCTAATAGTACTCTAAATGGTGAGAAGAAGATGCACTTCTTCAGAATTAAAGCAGTTTGACATTGCCTGCATTTATCCAACATTATCCTTAGACATTCAATATGGTTTTTCAACAAACTAAACACAGTCCAGTCATCGAAATATGCTTCTAAAAAGTTATGCAAAAATTCTTTGAATGCTTCGACCACCACCCTAGAAAAGATGGCTAGGGAATTATTTAGTCCAAATGGCATTATTTTATACTGATAAGAACCCCATTCTGTAGCAAACATGGTCTTGTGGTGATCTTCCCTAGCAATTCGGATCTGATGGTATCCTGAAAATCCATCTGTAAAAGAATATACTTCCTGGCCTCCCACATTGTCTAATACTTCATCAATGAATGGTGTAGGGAAAGGGTCATGTAGACATGCATCATTCAACTTCCCGAGATCAACACATATCCTAATTTCTCCTATCTTCATGTCTTGCACTACCATGGGACTAATCCACTCCGACTCTTCAACAGGTTCAATAATCCTTGCTTCCAGCATTCTGTCGAGCTCAATCTTCACTTTTTCCTTGTATTTCAGGTTCAATCTATAGGGTCTTTGCTTGAATGGATTCGCATCTGGTTTCAAAGGGATCCTCATCTCTCCCATAGGTCCTTTGATACCTTTCATATCAGTGAACTTGGTCGGAAACAAGTCCTGGTATTCGTGTAGTAACTTTGTAATCTTGTCAATGGTAGTAGCATCCCAATAATCTCTGACATTGGCAAGCTTCGGTGTCTCCTCTGTCCCAATGTTGAATTTTTTAATCTTGATTGGCTGACCAATAAATGGTAGCTCAACTCCCGGTCCTTCCAAATCTCTTTGGCCTTCTGTTTCAATGATGTTTACCTTCCTGGGATCGTCGTCGTCATCGACATTGATGTTGTAGCAGCTCTGCAATTTCTATAGAGGCGCAGCCCATTCGTCCTCTTCTTGTTCCATAGGGAGTCTAGGTGCCTCTTCGAAGACATTTTGTCTCACAATATGCAATGCTTGATCTATTGATGGATATTCACTTTCAAATAAAAAGGTGGTTACAAAATTCTGGATCATACCTTCCCAGTCTGCAGTGATGAGGTGCAACTCCGCTTGAAGGTACCAGTTGATAGGGGTTGTGTCCAGCGTGTTAATGAATCTGTGCACTCATTATTATCAGGGAATGTCACTCCAAGCCTCTTCACATCTTCGCACATGGTCCTTTGGACAACTTCGACCTGTGTATCTCACTTCACAACTTTCTACTTGGGCTGAGAACTGCGCTGTCATCAAAGTTCGACATTGTGTCCAGTCTTTAATGTTAATTTTGTGCATCCCCCACCATCTTGCTGGTGTAGCTTTCAGGGCCTCATCCATTTCCAACAATCTCTGTTCCGTTGGTACATTTTCTTCAAAGTCTGATAGGAAGGCTTCTAAAGGATTCAGACAATCAAATGTGGGTAAGTTACTCATTGTTGTGTCGATCCAATGAACATCTCTGGTTAATCTAGCACATCATCTTGTAGATACTTCATACATCTTATTCTTCCAATTCTCCAGTGCTTCTTATGAGTCTGATGAACATGCACTTTCATTTCTCCAGCTTAGAGTCCCATTAACTGTAGGGTTAATGTAATCCTGCTGTCTGGCTATTAGTTTGTAGATGTTTTCCAATTCGTATGCGTGGTCTTCTCTGATGGGCTTTGTGTATCGCAGACCTTCATCTGGATATAAGGGTGCAATGATCTGAAGGCCATCTCTTTCAAAGGTCATACATCTTTTCTTCAAATGAAATACAATGGAATTGTTAAAGGCCCAATCAATTCCTAACAGCGCAGGGTAAGGGAAACTGTCATCCACTATCTCAATTACCTCAAAATCTGCAAATGTTCTTACCCCGTCAATGTCCACAGGGACATGCTACAATCGTCCAAATGGGCTGACAACTTGCTTATTAGCCATCCTAACTCTAATAGGGGAATAGATCAACCTCGGTTTTCCCATTAGTGCCCAAGTTTTCTTTGTCATGACATTGACCTCCGACCCTAAGTCGAGGACCACGTAGTCTATATCATATTCTGCTATTTGAGCATTCAAGTGTAATTATTTATTTGTCCTTCTCTTCTTACCAATTTGGTGTACTGCCCTATTCAGTAAGGGGTCTATCTTTCCTAGCTCGTACTTCCTGATTAAGTTTTGTAGCTCTTGCACAACATTTTCATCTTGAATCAACTTAATACAAGTGCATAAAAATTCCATGAGCTTGCTTACCTCTTTTCCTTCTTTTGGCGAAACTGACTGATCAAATGCCTAAGGCATCCCATATTCTCTTATTTCTGGTCATGTATTTGAGGAAGAACCTTGATCTAGTTTGAACTCTTGCTTTTCTTCTTCAAATATTTGTCTTTCTTTCTTTGCATCGAAAGTTCGGGTATTCTCTGTAGCCTTTCTGATACCTGAGTCTTCTTCAATATTTCCTTGAGTCATTCTATCCTCTCCTATAGCAGCACCTCCTCGAGTGATAACAATGACTTTAGGGTCTTCCCTGTAAGGCTCAACATATATCAATTGCACTTGTGGATTCTGCTGAGGTCCTCGTCTTTCCTACAGCTTAGCTAGCAGTACAGGACAATCTTCTATAACATGGTCCAACGAGCTGCAGTAACTGCAAGTGGTACAAGGGTTCTGACAATCCCTTGCAAGGTGTCCTGGTTGTGCACAGATATAACAGATGACCTTTCCTCGGCCTTGACCCATTCCTCCTCCTCGTCCTCATCCTCTGTATCCACCGCGAGGATTGAAATTTTCTCTTCATGGGGAGTTATACTACGTAGTGTTTCCTTCTTGTCGTGCTTCGCCTTGGATCTTGTATATGTCCCTTGATATTTCATGCATAAGGTCATAGGCCCTACAATCACTATCGTCGTTCCCCATAGACTTACAAAATGTGCAGTATAAATTTGTGGGAGTCTGAACATACTTCTGCATGTAATAGCACTCACCTATGTGATGCCTATTTCTGCATACTTCGCACCAGGGCAGGTTGACTTGCTTCAAGGGGCTTGGTGCTCCCGAGGCCAAATATTCATGGAATAAAGGAAAATGTTCCTTATCATGGCCTTCTGATATGCATATTACACACTAAATATCTTCTCTTTTGTCCTTCCCCTTGTCTTTCTTCATGTCTTCGACCTGTAGAGACAAACTAGTTAGCTGACTTAGGATTTGATTCATACTTGAGATGGATTCTCCCATAGGGGATGATTCAAGCTTCATGGAGATATTCAATGCTTTCGCCTATGAAGCAATCTTCTGCTGCATCAGGGGAACTCTGATATGTGGTAAAAGGGCAGTGATGAACCATTCTTTGTTCTTCTCATCTAGGATCTTAAGGTCAATCTTTCTGTTAGGGTCTTGAATCTCTGATCGAACTCCCAAACAGGTTCAGCTACCTTTTGCTTGATCTCCTTTAGTTCTGTAATACATTGAGACTCCGAGTTAGGTTTTTTGAACTCTGCAATCAATGCATTCTTGATCTCACCTGGTGGATTAGGCTGCACAAGTCCTTGGACAAGCTTCATGTACTAGCTCAGTGTGCGATCCCTTAGGGTGGTACTAAATTGGTTTCTTTTTACAGCTTCATCTGTGACATTCTTAATGTTCCATATGACCTCACATAGGAACTAGTGCTGATCAGGATCTTCAGATCCATCTCCTCTAAATATAGGGAGCCTCATCTCATCTACCATGGAGCTACCTAGGTTTCCTATCTGAGTAGATGCTGAACTGCTAGTAATAGTACTCTGTGGACTCTGGTGATTCTGACTATTCTGATTACTTAGCACTGTTGAGGCAATATGAGGGTTAATAGTACTTACTTCAGTGGTCTGCGTAGTTCCTGAGGTTTCTGGCTCGTTCCGAAGAAGTTATTCAACTTCCCCTTCTTCTGCTCTGGTGGGTTCTGAATGTTCTTCGTCTGTCAGATCTACCTCTTCTCCACTGTAGAAACCCTCTTCCCTGTATTTTTTCTTAAATAGGTTCTCAAGGAGAACCCCTATGAATAATCTCCCACTATGCATATGTCCGGCTTCTGTGTCGCTGTCCCTGTCCAAATTTTTGAACATTAGCCTTTTCAAATCCTCTCGATCTACTATATCTTCAAGATGTTCTTCTCATGCAACATCATCTTGAGTCTCAACTTCAGGAGTTGTAAAAATTTTCATCTGGGTCCCTTAAAGAAATATCTTTCATCTTGGCTGTATAACTCTACTCTGTCAACAACAAACTTTGTGATGTACCCTCCAATGGTACTATCAAACCAATGATCTACTACTCTGGATACAACGTTATCAACTCTTTTGACCTTCTTGATCAAATCCGACGTCCAAACCACAGGAGATCTAGATCGGATCTCGAAATGGGTATCTTCTACTCTAGCTAGCCACTCATATAGCTTCTGGTGGATTCCTCCAAAGAAGATCTCATGTATATCGGTAAAGATATATTTCTCCAACCAATCCTCTATACTAAGATTAGGGTTCTTGTTCTGGGCTTCAGCGAAGTCCTTCTCTTGATCCTCTATCCACTTTTGAATCTTTGTCTTCGATGGAAACCACCTTGACATTCCCTCAAAAATATTCCTGTCCCAGCAGTGGAACCATTTGTTGGCACATGGGAAGACCCAGGGTTCACTCCAAGAGTGCACCAACAAGCCCTAGCTACTGGCCCTTTTGGAAACACCTACGAAGTAGATGTAGTCTCACCCGAAGTAGCTATGAGGGGATTGCAGGAAAAAGATGCCTACAACCAGGGGAATATCAAGTTGTTCTAGTACAACAACAACACAACATGCATCTATCACTTATCAAGCTAGATCTATCTTGCACAACTATAGATCTGATCTAAAACAACAATGCAAATAACAATATAACATCAACAGAGATCAAAGTACTAATCACACACACAACACAAAATATACGTGGTTCACCCTCTCTCTAGGGCTACATCCACAGAACTGTGCTTATGATTTATTAAGGTAAAGCATACAGTTCTTGTCTGCACTCTCAACTAGCAAATCTTCTTTCTTCTTCTCTCTTTCTCTCCCCTTCCTATGCACCCAATTGCAGGACTTGACCTTCGCACCCAGCTGAAGATCTTACAATACCAGAAGCCTCTCTCACTTAACACTTCTCTCTCTCTCTCTCGATACAATAATATCTCACCACAACAATAGAGCTAGATCAACAACAATATCGTACCAACCCAACCCAGTTCCTCTTGACATTTATTTATACATTACAATTCTTCATTGACAACCCTAGGCCGAAACCTAGGTGCCAAAACCCTAGGTGTCTAAAACCCTAGGTCAACTTGACCCTCTTTTTCCGGGCTTCGCCAACCAATCTTTCCTTCCTTCTCGCGCGGTGCTCCAAAGCATCCAACAATGGATTTTTCCACTTGCTGAGTTGTCCTCGATCCATCTTCCTTTTTGATCTATCATCCTCGATCCTCTCATCCAATGACTTGCTTTTCCATACTTCTCTCCATATTTTCTGCTCTTTTGCTCACTTCGACCTAGTGACAGTTACTGTGTCTTCCACGAAGTTTTCTTTTCACCTTTTCTTCCTTGTTCTTTGATTCCTTCCATAACCAAGGGCCAACACGTTGTAAATGAAATCATTTTGCGCATAAGAGAATTCCAGAGCATCCGAAGGAGAAAGATGAGCAAATCGAAGGTTGTATAAACTCCATGATTATCAAAATAACTAGGTTTTAACAAGCTTCAACGGTATGTATCCGAGTCTATAAATTTTACATGACTATAATTTATATGTTTTTATCCGGGTTTTGTTTTTACACAATCTCTGAAATTTTATTTTAAGTTGTAGGAAAAATGCCGCCAAGAAAGCCAACCACTAGATGATCGCCAAGGGCATTGAAGTCGAAAAAACTAGAGGTAGGAGAAGGCTCTTCTCTAGGGGTCACAAAACAATTGGAATATGCCCCGAGGCTGGAACTTGTCATTAAGACAACAATGAAGAAGGTTTTCATCCAACCTCCGGGCTTTGGTGATATATAGGCAAGCACCGGGTCCAAGATGGCGCTCCCACATTAGGGAGAACTCTTTAACAAGATCAGGCGGGAGGAATACCCAAAATATGTCCCACACAGTGATTGGGATGTAAGGGCGCTCGATGACCAAGTGTTCCCGAACATCTGACGGTTGTACCTACATATGGTGGAAAGAAGAACCCCCATTTTTCCCTGCATAGAAGTCCTGAAGTGGCTCATCGACCACACAGACACACAAAAATGTTTAATCAATGATGACAATGGTGGGTGTGTCGAAGTGTTCCTTCCGATAGTTCATAAATACTACAAACTCAGAGACCCTGAGGAGTGTCTAAATACACATTTCGTCACAAAGTTCTACAAACACCACGACACCAACCAAGTGATGGCCTCATGGTGGAGGGAGGAAAAGAAGTTTACCAACCCGAGCATTGGCTGGTATGGGACATCTAACTTAAGGGAGCCATATGTCTATTTGATGGCCCTCATCTACCGATTATACAGAGATAAGTATTGCTCTAGGTTTTCAGAGGCATGGATGCCTTTGGCATACACAATTGCGATCGCCGGATACAACTTCAACTGGGGAGAAATAATCTCCATGTAACTGAGCATTTGTGTGCAGTAGGTCCAGGTGCCAAAGGAAGGGAAAGCACCAACTTTTTACATGGATTCATACTTGCTCGATGTCATGTGCACCAGAAACGTCTTTGCTGGAATGAATATGAGCTGGCATGTGTCAGAACTTCTGGTCCATGTCTAATTCAACGTGCTATGGGAAAACAGGTATAAGAAATCCTACTCCCTCATCTACGATGAATTCATCACCCGAATTTATTTTATTCTTTTTAAGAAGTAATGCCCAAGGCTATCCATGACAGCCAAAAGACGATATCCAAGGTAGGCCATTTGCATTTGGATCAGCACGCCACCTACATCAGGGTGTTTGGGGCCACCCGAGCACCACATCTCCTACCAGATCATGTCCCAAACCGGCTTGTCATAGGAGAAATATGCTATCAAACCATCTTGCAAGGCTACAATGCCACCTTGGTCAAGGACAAGAAACAAGCATTCATACCCTATGGTTTCCATGTAGGGTTCTACTTGGTAAAGGATACCGCTCAATCCAAACAAGAAGGACTGAGCCAACTTGAGTTCAGATTATCGACAGGCTGATTCCACAAGAAAAATCCAAAGGGCCTAGTCTTGAAACATTCTTCACAAGTGTCGTCCTGCTGGCCATATGCCCATGACAAATTCGAAGATGAAGTCTTCATAGAAAATTCCCAGGACTGGGACGAGGTGGTACAAAGGATGGTCGATCTAAAAAATGACCAGGTTCAGGGCCATGAGCCTAGATGAAAAAGCGACGATAATAGAACAGTCGAATCAAGAGGCCCTCAGATCCAAGGAATAAATCAGAGCGACAGAGGCAACAAAGTTTTCCCTGGTGGCTCTAGTGTAGAACATGGGATTTCCTATGACACTAGAGACACATGCAAGACAATTTCTCCTGATAGAATAATAAAAAAGAGTAATTGATCAGCTGTAGGATGACCCAGACCTCATAGAAATAACAAGGGTCCCTGTCGACAACCCAGTCCAAAGTCGGACAGGTCCAAGTGGTCCAGAGCCAATGCAAATTGAAGAAATCACCGGGTTAGATAACCCTGAAGTTTCAGTGCCACAGGCTGGATCGCTAGGGGACGTTTTGGCTCAGCTTGAGATAGCAAGAACATCAGGGAGAGAAAGTGCACTGAACCCCCTCCATGACTTAATAACAATTTATGATGATTAGGAGAGTTCAGAGGTGTCCTTGTTGACTCTGGTACAAATCACAGAACAAAAGGAGCCCAAGAAGGCATCTTCCCCAGCTCCCAATGCTCAAAATCGAGGCCTTCTACATAATGAACAGGAGGTCGAAAGTGTCTTAGACACTGATCTAATCGATGTACCAGAGAGCCAAGTGGATATCCCAAAGGATGAGCTAGGATCGGGCGAACATAAAGAAGAAGTTCCACAGCAGGAAATCGACATCTCAACAATCGATTATCAAGTAAGTACTGATCCTGCCCCTCATGCTTCAATTTTAGCTGGTAATTTACCTCTTGATGAGAAAAAACCAGAGGCCAGACCTTAGGAGCACACAAAAGAGGTTCAAGAACCCAATCTTGAGCATATATACATCGTTGGGATCTTGGGGAATATGCTTACCTAGGGAGATCAACAAATCCATGAACCCGTGGATGAGGTTGCTGATATAGAAACCATATCCTATGACTGGAAGAGGAAATCCACCGTGAAGAGAACCACCAGGAAGAAGAGGCTTACTCTAGATCGCTCCATCCTCATCACCACATAATACAAATTGATTAGCATGGAGCATGCCAAGACATCCGAGCTTATCGACGCGGGGATGGCAATCACATATGCCACCTTGGATAGAGAAAAAAGGGATGAAGAGGAGTTGGCCGCTGTGCTGAGGGAGTTGGAAAATCTACACCATTTGGTGAAATATTATCATGACTCCACATAGGCCACATTGTTCTTGAGAAGCGAATTCCAAGACACCTATAGTAAATTCACAAATGAGCGACACCTTTTCATTGTAGTAATAGCCAATTTCTAGGAAGACACCCTCATGGCGCTGGAAACGTGCAAAGATATGGAAATATGGTATGAGAAAGCACACCAAGCAGTGGAAAGGATCGATTACATCAACACCGTTCATCAAGGTTGAGACGTCGAAGAACACGACATTTATCTACTAAGGGATAGAAACATCAATCGTATAAATAAGTCAACCAAATACTGGGTGAAAATGGTCCAAGAACCTCATCAGGAAATCCAAGAGAAATGGGCCGAGTGAGAAAAGAGCTGGACCAAGATAAACCAGGAGATGAGATACATCGACCTCCTAGAATTCGACTCACCCGATGACTTTGTCGACTTGTATGACATAGCCAAATTACATGTTGAACAAGACTCATAGTGGGCTGCGTAGATAGAAAAGGTGGCGAACATGGTGCCAGGTCAAGTGCATCAGTTCATGGAACACATGATCAAGGCTCAAACCGTGTTGCAACAATTAAGTGCTAAAATAGTCAAGTATCAGGCACAAGTAGTAGAGATAAGGGAGACCCTTTCGGCCCCAATGGAACAACACAGGTTCCCGTATGCCAACACATCATGAGAGGATCTCTTCATTAAATGGTCGAAGTATGAGAAGAGTCATCCACTCAAGTGAAACATTTGATGACTCTTAGAAGATTGAGCGATGAAAGCACCATGTGGCAATGTTTTGTTTTACTTAGCTTGCACTTTTGATAGTTATTTTTAGTTAATAATATGTTATAAATAAAGGGTTCGACCTATAGGAAAAGGTCGATGGTTTTTGCAAAGACCCTCATTTTTGTATTTGTAAAGAACTATTTCGAAGATACCTTAATTGAGAAGTCCTGTTTAGGACTTGAGACAAAGTTTTCTGTTTTTCATCAAAAGCGTGTGTAATTGGATCTGAAGAAGAATTATTTCTGATTTTATCTCATGAATGGATGCTGTAATGAGTAAGAGCCCCTGAATCTGTTGATAAGTTATCTGATTCAATATTTTTATAGTTCTTGTCTTTAATGATGAAAAGTAAATCGTTGTGTTAATGTGTGATTGATGATTAGAGCCGAGGAAACTATTTTTGTTGCCATCGTTTATTGCATGTATGTTTTCTTCTGATACTCGTATCTCAGTCAATGATTGGAACATCAACAGGTTAATGTATTAATACTAGGATTGTTGTAGGTGTAAGAATCATCGTCTGCATGCTTGAGTATGAGGGTTATCCTGAACTCAACCTTCTTCAGTAGTTAAGTTCTTTTCCCTTTGTTACCCAACTGGTTTACACTAGAATTTATCTTGTATCGGTCCCACCTATAAGATAAAATACAAAAAGAGAATGTTCAAACCGAAGGAGGAGTTTTCACAAGAAAACATCCTCTCAATCACTACATAAAGCCCATCGATTAATTGGCTGGATCGCAAGATCTGGAGAACCATTCCACCATTAAACGCTGCAGAGTCTAATTGGGCCTCAGTGGCGGGTTTGGTTCCTACTGTTGAGTTAAAGGGATTTAGGACCCCTCAACAGGGCCCTAAAAACTAAATAAGAAACATAATCACCTTTTTTCAACTCCAACATGTGTATTTTTGTGAGATAGATGCAAACATGGATGATTTTAAGGATGGAAATTTATTTTAAAATGTAGAAACCTTGGCAAATCTTACTAATCCTTCATATTCAAACTATAAAATGTTTGGCGATATTTTTGTAAAAATATTCAAATTTCTAAGGATTTTATATAGTTTGTATAATTTTTTGGTGATTTTTAAGGTAAAATAGTTTTATCCTATAGAATTTGGGCGACTCTTTTTTAGAATGACGAATATGTTTTTGGGAAAAACCATGGAAAATTATCCCATGAGCAAAATTTAGCCCCTAAAATCATTGATGGATGAAAACATGTTATTCACCATCTTTTAGGACCGTAATGGACAAAGTTGGCTCTCGAATGGGATTTTTAGCACTATAATGGAAAAATTTGACCCTCGAATGGGATTTTTCATTGTTCTCCACTAGAAAAAACTATAGTTATGCAAATTGTCAGAAAAATAATTGCATGGTAGGGAAATGTATGTGAAAAGACACACCTAGTGCTAGTCCATATTGACGAGTCCAATGCAATCGATGACCCATCGATATGATGCTTGATTTGGGTTCAACCATGAGTTGCAATTCATAATATATAACTATTTGGAGACACATGTTGGACTGCTCTTAGGGGAATACAAATCATACAGAGTAGTAGAATCTCCTCCAATTAACTCCCTTGTGTGCATTTTGGCAAGCCCAACCCAAGCAATTTGTCCACTAGATTCCAGGGATGAAATGTGCAAATTTGTCACATGAATGCAATTTTGTAATGTCCTCCATATATCAACCTTTTGTTGATAAATTGTGTTGATTTATTGAAGAATTAGGCTTCAAATTTCGTTGCAGGGTTTTACTTTAATGTTTGAAGGAGAGAGCTTTGAATCTACACCGTTGGATGTTAGTCATTGTTTAATCCAAATCAAACCTTGATCGTTGATCAATTTAGATCAATGATATATATCGTTGTTGACTATACTAGAGCAGAGGAATTGCACCATTAGAGATCAAACGATAAAGAAAGGAGTGCTCGAATGTCAAAGATTTATTTCACTCCCCAAACTTGCATGAAGAATGAAAAGGAGAGACCTTACAGAAGTGGTAATGAAAAAACCATTGTTGGACAGTTCTCACAATACTGTCTCCTCTGGTGCATGTTGATTGGATTTGAAATCCGCCTTGCGACCCCCCACAAAATCCACTTTGGTATGTTTACACTGGAAACGAATACAAATGTTCATCCAAACCTTGATTAAAAGCTATCCATTGATCCCTGTATTGATATTTAGTGCCAATTATAAAGTTTGAACGCAATTTATCTTGGTTATATGTGTTGGCTTCCCATGTAATAACTTGAAGGAGAAGGCTCTTAAACCTGTGATAAAAAAAACTCATAATTTCTTCAGAGTTAAAGTTTAAGCAAACCAACACTACAAGGAGATAAATTTGACATTAATCCAGGTCTTGTTCTTGAATTTGTTTTAAATGCAAAGTCTTCCCAATAAATCAAGGTAGTAAGGAGAGTTTTTTCACCCATTAGGTCATCAAAAGGGATCCTAAGGACATGGTTGCTCGATGTCTGGAATGAAATTTTGAGGTCAGTACAAATTTACATTACCTGTGATGGTCATTATCATACCATTTATTTGTATCAGACGAGGTTTTTGTGTCATATAGTAGGTTATTACAAACTCATGAACCTTCCATATTACTAGCTCAAACCCCGCATGAAAAATGTCTGCAAAGATTCAAGCTACCACTAGTAAATTTGGTTCATTTTACGATGAATCTTTCGACGCTATTGCGACGTTATGTTGTGGATATTGTGACGAATCTTGGGTCTCCCAAACATCGCTTCACATGCCATGGAAAGTGCAACGAACCTAAGAAAACGTCGCAAGAGAGACGACCCAAGGAAGTTGTCTCAAGTGAGATGACCAACATTGGTCGTCACAATAAAGACGACCAACAGTTGTCATCGCATGAGCGACAAAGAAGGGATATCTTCGCAAGAGCGACAAAGAAGGGATATCATTGCAAGAGAGACAAAGAAGGGATATCGTCCAAGAGCGACAAAGAAGGGATATCGTTGCAAGAGAGACAAAGAAGGGATATCATTTCAAGAGAGACAAAGAAGGGATATCGTCCAAGAGCGACAAATAAGGGATATCGTCGCAAGAGCGACAAAGAAGGGAATTCGTTGGTAAGAGAGACAAGGAAAGGATATCGTTGCAAGAGAGATCAATGTAAATATTCTTGCAAGGAATTAGATATACTATCGACAAAAAAAGTTTGTCGATAGTATAGCTAATTCGTCACAAGAATATTTACATTCATCACAATAGCGACGACATATATTTATTTAAAAATAAAATAAAATTGATGTCCTTGAAATCAAGAATTTGTGATCAAAATTAGTTGAGAGCTTTACATACATTGATATCAGTTCAAGTGTATAACATTAGACTACTATTTGAGATCAGAATAGTTTGAACTTTGAGATTCTTGTCACATGTTCAAATATCAGTTCCACTGATCTTGAGTTCAAGACCAAGCATCTTGATGAGGGGCCATATAGAGACTTGTTGTAGACTGACTTTAAGTATATCAAAATTTTTCTTTGTAACACTCCAGGAGTTGCTGAAGGCTTTCATGAGGAACAGGGTAATTACCAGATTGTTCATGGAGAACATTTGTCAACATAGTCCAAATGATCAAATATCTCAGTGAATTGTCATCGAGCTTTTGAAGATGAAATTTTCAAGGTCTAACATCTCTCGGTCCTGTCCTAAATATGTGTTCTAAATCCATGTTGATTTCCAATAGAAAGAGGCTAAAATAAAGAACAAAATTTACCTTGTAAGAATAGGAAGTGAATCTCATTAAAGTAAAGCATCTAAAAAAATTGACTCGAGGACTGCCAAATAAGTCTTCTTTAAGAGGCTGTATGTTTTCTCTCCTTCCAAATCTGGTATTTATGCATACATTTATATTTGACATGTAATATTAGTATTAGGTACTATTGAAATTTTATATTTAATTGTTTTGATTGCACACGTTCTCTATGCTAAAAAAGAAAGATATCCAAAATGAAATGACCTAATTAGTCATAGTTAGTTGTAGTTTGTCGATAATTTTAAAACTCAGCTTTGTTTGGATTTTGATGATTAATAACTTGAGTTGGTCTATTGGTTAAGAACATGTGTTTCTTCCGGTGGTTCATTTGCTACTTAAGTTCTGTATTCATTCACATTATTCTCCACTAAACAAGAAAAATTCACTTCCAAACAATTTTAGGGGATGCATTAATGTCAATAATGATAAAGTTGAAACTCATTTCTTGTGTCATTAAGGATTTTTGTTTTGGGACAAAATTCTTATGCTCAAATATTTAACTTTAATTACAAGAATCATTAGTTGATGAAAATCTTTTCAATGGATATGGTTGGGAACATTCCAACAAAGAAAGTCTAGGCATGGCATTTATTTGATTAAGAGAGGGGTATGTGCAGATACAATTACTATAATAAGAACTCTGTGATTTTAGTTTTACAATGTTGATGTGGTAATGTTAGATTTTAATTCCAAAATTAGGCAAGAATCTAAATTGCCTTTACAAATTAAGAATTTTCCATAAGCATATGAAGGAAACACATACATAGAGACTGCATATTTACAACCTCTACATGTTACCTTGTAGTCCTTATAGCCGACCATGATTTTGTCAATATGTAGTCTTTGAGTGTATGTGTTCTAATTATATGCAAGTTCAATTTAGCAGGATCCAGAGAATGGTTTTGTAACAGTTCAAGCTTAATGGGAAAATGTTTGGAAAATTCACTATGTGTTCTGGAGGAATGACTAAGATTTCAAATGTATGAGTAGAATTATTTTCATAGTAATAGAGGGAATAATTGATGCCACTTTCAAACAATGTAAAATGTCAACTTTAAGAAATAAATCCAGAAATCAAGAATTTGTGATGATAGTTTCAAATCATAATGTTACCAATGTGGCTTGGGGTTTTCAAATGTTTTCTCACTCTCAAGTTTCCATTATTGCATTGATGATTTCTACCAGAGGGATAATTAGTTGGATTCTTTGCTCAAAGTTTGGTGGATAAATTACATGTGGCTCCTTGGGAGTAGGGAAGGAATCAACTTCAGGTCAACTATTATTGATGGATCTAATAACCAAATAGAAGATAAAGAAATTGGGTAGAGATACTAAGGTTTTTGGAATCATAGGAAATCCAATAGGTCACAACAAAGAACCAATTTTGCAGAATCATGCATTAAGAGATATAGGGCCAATTTTGACCCATATGTCTATTACAAACTAATGATATCATGAAATGGAAATTCATGTTTTCTCTTATTTGGAAAGTACAAAGTTACTAACATGAAGAAAAACAATTTTCTCCTAGAAACACCAAGATCTTTTGTTTTAAGTACCTTTCTATGCCTCTATTGGCATAAAGGGGCTAGATTTCATCACCTACATTGTAAGAGATATTAATGACACTTGTAATACATATGCTATATCAATTTATCCCAAATTTTCATCCATGTTTATAATAATGTCTCTATAATATCTCTCATGTGAAATAAAGGGTGAATTTATGGGAGCACCTGCTATATTGTTTTTGGGTTACTTGCTCATCTCTTTTATTAAGAACATAACAATTGGTATTGAGTAAAACGTGGGAGTATGATACATGGATCCATAAGGAAACAACACAATGGTGATCCAAATACAACAATTATAATCATGATATGGAAAGATAAAACTTCTATGTTAAATGCCTACTATGTATGTAGTGAAAGCCATGATGCTAATATTATATTCATTTCATGTTTTTCTCGAAGGGATGGCCTATAATTTGAAGTGAAAATGCCACATTCAAGTTATGGTCATTTTTATGTGCAACCAATGGTTATAATCTAGTTAGAAAATTCTACTTGATATGGATGCATGCCATATATTATGTGGGCCTTAGAGGACTACACTAAACATTTTTGCATTAGAACAAAATCCACTGGCATTCAAACAAACATTAGTGCTTGATTATTTTTCATTTCTATATATATCCATTGTTGGATTTTTCAAAGATGTGCTACAATGGTTTGAACAAATGGTAGGCAAAGCTTGTTGTCACTTGTGGAATTGTTGTTCCACTTATTGGTCTTGCGGTTTCCACTAAGAGTTTCACTTTCTAAGACACCATATGGGTGTTGAACGAGATGACTATGAATATTTGACATTCTTACTAAAGATCATGCTAAGGTGATGCAGTAAACAATAATAACTCTCTAAAAGTCAATCCAAGTGAGACATTATATTCCTCATGAACAATAGATATTATATGTAAATAATCGCCAAGAACATCGACAAATTCTGAATGCCTTCACCTTGATTTACTAAACAAGACTTCTTTTTAAGTCCCAAGTTATAAAAATAAAATAAAAAATGGAGGTCTCTCTCTCTTTCAATTTATGAAAATCATGTGATACTAGCATGAATTGATCTTTGTAGAGAGGGTGCATATTCAAGAAGAGGAGATTTTGTTTATCTATTAAATTGTACCAATGTTATAGATTACCATTGTCTTTCTGTCAAAATGAATTTTTAACTCCTCGGATCAATGATTATTGTTGACATTTGGGTTTATATAGACATTATAATATTGGCTAGAATCTTAAAAGAGACGGGTGTTGTAATTCATTTGGTTCACATGCAAATGGAGGAAGAAAAACTGAAGTAGTGAAGAAGGTAGGTGGGAGGAAGCTTATAATGTTTTGGACGAGATGGTGTCCAAGGGATACAATCCTAATGTTGTAACATTTAATACATTAATGGATGGTCTTTGCAAGAATTAATAAACATTGAGTAGGCCAGTAGGGTTCTTGATAAGGTGGTTAAGCATGAATGTTCTTCAGACTTTGTCACTTAACAACATTATTATTCATGCTCTTCATAATGCAAGGAAGTTACTGTAATAATTTCAACTTTTTATGAGCTATCAAAGAGAATTTGTACTCTTGATATGACCCAACAAACATATATTTATTTAAAATAATAATAATAATTGAGATAGCTTGTGCCCCTTCTAAAGGAGATAGCTTAAGGGGTTGATCATTTAATAGAAGGTTATCTCTCTTACTCTAATCTCATATTTGATGTCTTATGTGGGTGCAAGAAGTTTATGGATGTGTTGTTGTATCTTTGTTGAGCATTTCATATGGTTGCTACATATATATCATAAATGTCCTTGACTGATAACACTTTTTTTTTGGTGGTTTTGTCACATCTTCTTTATCCATTTTCAAGTTCTATTTGTTGCCGAGACTCCATAGCCCAAGCAAAATGCACCAGGTCTTGATTGGATTCTCACATTATATCTTAAAAGACATAGAGATTACCATTCTACAGATCTGGTTCCCACAAAACAAGAACTTGCACCCCAAGTGAATTATTGAGCCCACATATCAAGTTTGACTAGGTCAACCTTAATCACACCTTTTAATACAATAAAAGTATAAATAATATGACTCTATCCATAATTACAATTAGTAATAATGAATACATGATCCATGGCCACATGTAGAGATAATAGTTTAATAAATCCAATAGTGTTAGACTGCCCCTTATGTTAGACTACCCCACTATTAGGGAATTCATGAGTTACGCATAATCATTTGATGGGTGACCATATAAATATGAAGGAATTTTCCTTAAAATCTTGAAAACAATCTTAGACTACAACATCCTTCTCAACCATGACTACATACACGCTATTCATGTCATCATCTCTATCATTTTTTGGTGATGCATTCCCCCATGAGGCCTACATCATCACTATTGACCAACTCGCATTAGGTAAACACTACCTAGGTTCCCCTTTGTATTATTATTCTAATTAACCATATTCACCTCTAACCAAGTCAATAGGTGAATTCTATGTCAAAAACATCTACACTAATCAAATTCTATCACTAGCCTTTCCTTCACCAACACCTTCCCTAGTGAAAAATGATCTAAATTGGATCCATGAAAAATATTGGTTATCGGTTCATATGTTGTAAGGCTCAATACATTAGTAATTCTAGCGATGGAAGCAAGGATCATGACTATTGACAATGTAGGAGACGGGGTTGATGGCATGAAGGGCCCCATGCTATGTCAGCTGGTGTCATACAAGTTTGGAACTCTTGAAACCCACAAACAAGGTGATCTCATACAAACAAGCATGTAAAATTTAAATCCAAACTTGAACAATTCAATCTTTTAAATTTCACATTTACCAATGCCTTCAAATCACTAGGATGATATCCATGGAACCAAAAATTGATGTAGAAATTGTATGTCAAGGCCAATAGAACCAATAGAACCAAGGAGTATTGAATCAATATATACCAAGACTAAGAGAAGCTGAAATTATCATTACGTGTATAATAAAATTACATTCACAGATATATACAAGCCATAGAAATAGCCTTGTGTATATTATTAGATGGAAAATTACCCATAATGTCAATTCATTATATGCATCATTACATGTTCAACTATATAATGTACATCTAACTGTCTTATAAAATTATTACACATCATCAATTTCTTTTAGTCTTCTTTTGTGTTTTCTAGTTATTTAGTAATTCATCCATCTCCATGTCTTCGTTTATCGGGAGCTCTTCAACAACTGATGTTTCTTCAGTCCTTTCATGCCGAACACGTCTGGTCTCGTACCCACGACGTGGAGGATGTTGTGAGGGGCCATGACCTAAAAAAACAAAAAATATTAAATTTATATGGCCAATTTTTAAATATCATTGAAGTAGTTCATTAATATTAAAAAAAAAACTCTGCAATGTAATTATTTACCTAGTCCACTTGTCGGCACCGTTGGAATGGCTGCCCTGTTCACTTGATATTCATGTCGAGGAGGCTCAACTACGACATTCTCTCCCATTGAAATGACAAAATTTATAAGTACACAATTATTAAGTATATGATTAATAGACATCCATTTTACCGTCATGGGCCTCAGTCATAGGAACAACTTGGGGTTGCACTCCACCGGGATGGGGATGTTGAGGAGCACCATGATCTTCTAGCCACACTGCACTATCAACGCTATGTTTTACATTACTAATGGTTTCGTTGATAGTGCTCCTCCCCTAATTAAAACAAAATAAGACATTAAATTATGGATGATATCAAACATTTACATATTTTATAAGTAATGAAAGGTTAATGTGGACTGATTTTTATTTACCTTATCCCACAATCTGGATCTTGGGGTCTTCCCCATGCTTTTTGTACGATCAACCATGACTTTATAGCCATACTTGTAACCAAGTTGGAGGTCTTCCTCCATGGTTTCTATTCCGAAGTCGTCACCCTACATTGCATAAGAGTATGTTTTTTTAATGTTTTTGGCTACAATTACCTGAAATTTGTAAGGATATACAAATAATATTCTTAAGATGTTTGGGTACTTACGATTCATGACTGTAACCTCGAGTAACCGCCCTGGCCTAGCTTGTGTTGACCATGTTTGGAAATCCTTTCTTTGGTTTCCTTCGAAGTTTTAGGCAACCTATCATCAAAAGTTTCAAGTATGTTATATATAACCACACTTTTATTTAGATCTAAAGAAAATTAAAGCTGGTATTGAAATCAAAATATTGTAATTTACCTTGGGGTACCAGTTATTTTTTCTCCTTATTTTTTCAATATCTTTTCTTTTGCATCATCAATGATAGCCTTCCACCCCCTCTTTGGAATTGAGGGAGGATGATCATACCTAGGATTTCTTGCCAAGCTTCGTCTATAAACATCCCACATATATTTTAAATATTCTCCCGCTGCAGAGGTGACCACTTTTTTATTGAACGTGTCTACTGCAAAGAGGCCTTCGAGATAATCCATAAGTTATTTTTTGAGGTTGGAATTATGGAAATCCACCTCATGCATAAGATTGCCCCAAAAATCAATAAGGCCTTGCTCTCCATGTGCCTATAAAAATTGTCGTTTCCTACACACACAAATATATGATCATTAATTTAAAAATAATAATCTAGATGATTTGTGTATGAGATGAACAACATGAAACAATTTAAATATGAAAAACTACTTGGGAGTCTTATTTGTTTTAATGGAAGTCCATTATCGTCGACCAAAAATGTGCACGGAAGGGTCCCCGTTCTTGTCACATGTCTAGCTCCAGGAAATGCAACCATGCCAACCACATCATCAACCTCATCTCTGTCACCATATCTAGAATCTAACCGATGCATGGGTGTCTGGCGGTGCATGTCATGGATCATATCTAAATTAGGTGTGGAATATGGAGAAGTAAATAATACTCTAGCAGCTGTATGATAGCCTGCGTTAGGACTCTGTGGCATCTTTGCAACACCACTACTACCAACACTGGGCTGAACAGGTTCCAAAAATCTCTTTATAAAAAAGAAAATGTTTTTTCATGAGATAATGTAAAAGTTAAAAACAAAGGTTCATAATTGAACATATGAGTACATTAGAAAAAACACTTTAAATTATGTTTATTACCTTATATGTGTTAAGTTGTGACATAAGGAGATTGATACTTTCTAGGACGTCGAGAGTTTGATCTGGACGATATAATAAGCGAGCAAGTTCCTTGTTCGCTTTAATGATATTTTTTTTTATTAATACCATTAGATCAGGGGATGAATACAACCCCTCCTCATCGGCGGAATCATGATCAACATGTCCTACCAACCACATATAATTTCAACAAAAATAATTTTATTTCAGTAAAATTATATAAGCAAATAATAAAATTCACATAAAATGAAAGTCAAATTTGATAATCATTTACATGTTTTGCAGCTGGCCCTTTTCCACGATCATCCTGCCACATTATAATATAATTAGAACCCCCACGTATTTAAAAAATTGTTAATAATAACAAAAAAACTGATTACCACCCAAATCAAATCAACCTCAACGATCAACCTCCCACATTATTATAAAATTGGGACCGTGAAATATTTAAAACAATGTTAAAGATAAAAAACATATTATGCAATAAGTAGAGGTTTCTTAAAGAGGTGTTGCATAAATATCCACACACTATTAGTCGATGTTTCTATTTGATTCAAATGGTAATCCACTAATAACTCTTCCCCGAGAGCTAATTCTCTTCACGTCCCTCATTTATGCAATTCAGTTGCTTGTTTGTTATCCCGGGTCATGTGTTGTTTATAAACCTTGTGATATTACCGAAAGCTTTAGCCCTTCCATCAATATAGATAGTCGTTCCCTATTTTTATCATTGTTTATTAGCTGTATATAATTTTTGGTGAGTGCATATATCCACATACTTCGCATGTACCAAACAAATCACATCCAATCATTATAATTGTAACACGGTCCAACATAGTCCATCAATTCAGTTACTGTATTTTATTTTACAGTTATTCCATCCATGGAAAATAGCCCCAGGCCATGCAGGGAGGATGGTGCAATGCGATATGTCCTATTGTTGACAATGAAGTCAACATCTATAGGAGGCATTTCCTTAGGTACCCATTGTTTCACCAGATGATTATACCTGAGTGGCACCTCTATGTCTCCTATGCTCTCATCATCATAAGAGCATGATCCTCCTTTGACAAGAAAAATTTCCATGCGTCTACAAAATTTTCTTCTGAATTTTTCACCTCTGGTCCTTGTTTGTGTATCATATCTACTAGATGCAATTACATTTCCCTCTATTTTTCCTAAGCTTTCCTCACTTGACAAAGAAATATATGACATGTACCTGTTTGGTTGTACCTTCAATTGCATGTGCACGTGTTGTTAGTGAGTACTCCATCCTCATCCCAGTTCCAATTTTTGAACTTTTTTTCTATATTCAAAGTTATAAATACATTTTTTATATCTTTAGTTTTGGATGCACAATTAGAGGGTGCAATTACCAATATTAGTAGGGGCACTCATGCATGCACTAGATTCCCAACTTAGTGACGGGTATGAATCTCTAGGTGGGTGCACCTTAATTCGACTAGCTTATCCATGCAAGCAATATGCATTATGGTTAGATGATGTAGCCCCCTCCCCTCCTAGGGTTGTGCAACCTCCCGGTCAAGGATCTTCAAATTTCTGAATTGAAATGGCTCTTCGGGCTCCTGTTGGAACACAAAATTGATTTTCACAGGCCCCTTTTCTTTCTAGGCGCAGATCCTGTGAGACTCGCGGGCTCCTGTTAAACCCCTGCTCCCTACTTGGAAGTTTGAATAACATGCACTAGATCTTTGTTTCTAGTCCCCTTCCTTCATGTGACCTCGAGCTGTGACCCGGGGCTAGACCTCCTCAAGCTCTTTGGACTTCGGGCTCTAACCACTTCGAACGTAGTTGCAACCTCTCCCCCCCCCGAACTTCAAACCGTGAACACGAATGACATGAGAATCAATGGTCCCTTCCACTTACTTAGATCAATGAACTTCAATGATTCGAGCTTCGGTGCTTTGGGAAATCCTGAACCCACCTCTCCAAAAAAACTCCGAAATGATAAGTCTTCAGACTAGAAGATCTTCTGCCAAGTGTCCTCCTTCACATACGACCCTGATGACCTCACGACTTTGGGCTTCAATAGTCCTTGCACCTCCACTCTCCAATTCTTCTGGAGTACTTCTGATCTGAAGTACACGATCTGGCGACACCTGTCCTTTTGTCTTGGATGACCCAAATCTTCTTCAGCTCCCGGATCTTCGGGCATCCTTCACCCTTCTGCACCCACTTTCTCCTGGAGTACTCTCCTTTCGGACAACACAATCTAGTGCCACGTTTCCCCTAGAAATCGACGACCAAGATCTCTTTCGGCTCCTGACTTCGATGTTTTTCACCCTTCTACACTCCAAATCCTCTGGTTCACGAATTTTCAAAAGGACCCATGGCTAACCACCAGGAAAATTCTCCCAGATATGATGGTATGGAATGATTCTGCTTCTCCTGGACGTATCTTGATCATTTATCTTGAAAAGCCTTAAAATCTCCTCCTTCCTGAAGGACTTCTCCCACTAACTCCTCTGTACTTGTCCTTTCTTTGAGGTTTGAACTCCTTAAAGGGTTTCTTCGACACTTAGCTGGATTTTTGGATCTGTTCATGCCTTGCAATAGATCTTCACTCAAGACTCAACTTCTTTACGAGCGACTGTGCGTGCCTTGCACCAATACCTTTCACCTTTCTGCAAACAACTCTTAAATTGTTCCTCCTCAGTTCCTAAGTCAAGGATTCCATCGACGCACACCTTGCGGATGATATGCACACTTTGCATATAAGTTCCACATTATCTCTCATGAGCTTTCTGAATCAAAATAGACTCTGTCTATGCACACCTTGAGAACACTTATGCACTCCTTGCAACCAAACATTTCACGTTATCTCTTCTAATATTTCTGAATCAAAACAGACTCTGTCTACGCACACCTTTCGGACACTTATGCACTCCTTGCAACCAAACATTTCACGTTATCTCTTCTGAGATTCTGAGTCGAACTAGACTCTCTCAACGCACTCCTTGCAGAAGATATGCATGCCTTGCATAAGCTCGTGAAGAGAAACAATTGAAACTTCTCTAAACTCTCACAGATTCATACATTCAATAGTACAATTCATGTATACATGAGAATACATAATAATAGAGAAACGAATTCAAATTAAAAGTCTACCGTTCATTCAGATAGACAGTAAAAACAACACCAGACACTTTGGATCAATTATTTCTCTATTATATTCAATCAAATGTACATATACAAGGCTACACTAATTTGCAACTATCACCATATTCAACCGCCTCATTTGGGTATACAACACCTTTGCTTATACCAAATGGTTCCTAGGGTGTTTTTCCAACTACCTATCTTATCAAAGTAAAAAAAAATAACTACCCCTTAAGCACCGTTACATTAAATTCTAAGAGTGAAACTCCCGGATATCTCGCGGTCGTTCGACTTCCAAGTGTTTAGATCTTCTTCAGTTTTCAATCTGTTCAAAAAGATTTGTAGTAAATGCCAGTGTTTAAGATTCCAAAATAATTAGAAAGGCATGCTAGGGAGTTGGGTTGTCTCTCCACGTGTGCTTTGCTGATGATGATCCTGCATCATACTCCACTACTGGGAAAATCATGATCTCCTGCTCATGGCTCCCTCTGTTATGCTGTTGAGATCCTCCAGGATCCCAAACCTAAAATTGGAGTTGTCCACTTGCTCCTTTGATTTGTTGCTCCTGTTTCCCTGTTTCTCTTGCAGGTTCTCTTCTGTTCCATCCTTCTCTTCAGCTGGATGCCTTATTTGTTGCTTCCAACATCAATCTCTTTATCTCCTCTATTTCATTTTCTAGCTGGTCCACTGGCTGGATTTCCTCTTGCAGTATGCTCTGTTGTATCTTCTCTCCATCAATTTCCAACTTAACTTGTTGGATAAGTCCCCTCTGGGTTATTATTATTTTCCCAAGGGCTTCCATCTCTTCACACAAATCAACGAGATCCATGCCATCTGTTTCTTTATCCTTTGATGAAGATTTTAATTCTACAGTTGCCTCATGTTCATCTCCCTCGCTGAAGTTTTTGAGTAATTCCACCGAATTCTCTTCTATCTCCATTTATTGGGCACATTCTAATGTTTTTTCTTCATCCTCCATGGCAATCTCTGCTGGTTGTCCTCCCTCTACTGCACCTTCATCATAGACACTGTTAACTTTAAAGGCATTTGGCCCCATGGCCTCTTTCTTGGGTGTTTGTTGCATCACTTCCTCATGTTGAGTAAAGGGCAGATCAACCTGATCTCCCACTTTGTCTCCATTACTTGTGGCCTTGACATTCCACTTCACTGCAGACTCCCGTTTTTCAAGCTCCTTACTGAGCCACTGCTCAACTATCTCCTCTAACATATTGAATTTTGTCATTTCTCCTTATGTTGGTTCAACTCTAGATTCCTCCAGCTGCTCCTCATGCTGGTATGCTCCTTCATATGTTTCCAACCTATCTTGTTGGATGTGCTGACTTTGCACTATCACCCTTCCCTCCAGGGGTTCCAATTCTTTATACAACTCAGAAAAGTCCATGCTGTCTACTTCCTCTTCTGTTGCAGGCTTCATTGCTGCAGTCATATCCTGTTCATCTTCCTGGATGAAATTTCTGAGCAATTCTGTTGAATGATCTTCTCCTTCAATTTTCATGACTATCTCTTGGTAGCCATCTTCTGGTTTGGTATTTTTCAACCAATCCTCTAGCATCTCAAATTCCATCTCCCACTGAGTGAGCATATTAACTGCATGCTCTTATTATGCTAGTTATACTTCAGTATATGCTCCTTCTCCTCCTTTATGACAATCACAACTGGCTGTCCTTTTGCTGCACATGATATTTGTACACCGGCCTCTGCTAGGATATCTAGAAGGAATATTTGAATTCCCCCAATGATCAGAATTCTCCTCTGATCCTCCTCTTTCAACACTCCTTGCTGATATGAACTCTCAACTAAGTTCATGAGACTGTTAGACAATCTCCTCTCCTCTCCCCTTCCCACCTATAAATTTGGGGTCTCTCCTCTTCCCTCATGGCAGGCTATGAGATCAACCGATATCATCTCATTTCTCTCCTGGAAATCTGAATCTTCATCATTTTCCTCCTAGCAGTTCATGAGATCCTCCATTGGTCTCTTCTCCTCCTCATCACTGAGGTTATTTCCAACTTTTGGCTCACATATGTGAACCACTTTCCTTGTGTCACTGAGGGTTTCAATTTTCGTTAGCCATCTCCTCGACTCTCATTGTTTCCTTCGGGCCAACAGATTTTAAGTAGGCCATTTGATTTCCTTTTTAGAAGCCATTCATACCTCCAATGTACTTTCGCCTCCTGTTGCATATTCAATTTCAACCTCTCCATTTCTGCTCTTATCTCCTTGAGCTCCTAATCCATATCTACTTTGATTCTCTGCTAGTGATCGACTTCTCGACCTCTCCTATGGATTTTAGTAGACATCTTCATTTTCTTCCTGCCCTCCTAGAAAGTATATGGATTATTTTGTAACCGAGAGCATCTCCAACTTCTCCCTACAGTTCACCCGAGTGTCCATTTGTTGCTGCATACGTGCAACCATCATTCACAGAGCATCACACTTTGTCTCCTTCTTCACCTGCTGTCTACAGGCAAATTTATGCTTCTTATACCATTTGATGTTATTATATTATCTCTTTTCACCTCCTTACCTTTTCCTATGACCTGCAGACAAAATTTCAGCTCTGATACCACTTGATGTATCCCCCTCCCCTCCTGGGGGTTGTGCAACCTCCCAGTCAAGGATCTTCAAATTTCTGAATCAAAATTACTCTTCAGGCTCCTGCTAGAACCCAAAATTGATTTTTATAGGCCCCTTTTCCTTCTAGGCACAGGTTCCGTGAGACCCGCGGGCTCCTGTTAAGCCCCTCCTCCCTACTTTGAAGTTTGAATAACATGCACTAGCTCTCTGTTGCTAGGCCCCTTCCTTCATGTGACCTCGTGCTGTGACCCGGGGCTAAACCTCCAAGTGCTTTGAACTTTGGGTTCCGTCTGCTTCGACTGCAGCTGTAACCTCCCCCCCCCTGAACTTCGAGCCACGAACACGAATGGCGCGAGGATCAATGGTCCCCACCACTTCCTTAGATCAACGAACCTCAATTCTTCGGGCTCCAACATTTTGGGAAATCCTAAATCCACCTCTCCACAAAAACTCCAGAATGCAAAGTCTCCAGACTAGCAGATCTTCTGCCAAGTTTCCTCCTTCAAGGATGACCCTGATGACCTCGCGACTTTAGGCTTTGCGATTCCTTGCACCCCCAATCTCCAATTCTTCCAGAGTACTTCTTCTCTGGATTGTGTGATTTGGCGACATTTGTCCCTTTGGCTTGGACGACCCAGATCTACTTCGGCTTCAGGCTCTTCGAGAATCCTTAACCCTTTTGTACCTGCTTTCTCCTGGAGTCCTCTCCTTTCAGACGTCACGATCTAGTGCCGCGTGTCCCCTAGAAATCGGCGACCAGGATCTCTTTAGACTCCCAACTTCGGTGTTTTTCACCCTTCTACACTCCAAATCCTCTAGTTCATGAATTTCCGAAAGGACCCACGACTAACCACCGCACAACTTCTCCCAGATTTGACGGTCTGGAATGATTCCACTTCTCTTGGATGGATCTTGATCATTTATCTTGCAAAGCCTTAAAATATCCTCCTTCCTGAAGGACTTCTCCTGCTAAATGCTCTCTAATTGTCCTTTCTTCGAGGCTTGAACACCTTAAAGGGTTTCTTTGACACTTAGCCAGATTTTTGGATCTGTGCATTCCTTGCAATAGATATTCACTCAAGACTCAACTTCTTTACAGGAGACTGTGCATGCCTTGCACCAATACCTTTTACCTTTCTGCAAAAAACTCTTAAATTGTTCCTCCTGAGTTCCAAAGTCAAGGATTCTGTCGATGCACTCCTTGCGGATGATATGCACACTTTGCATATAAGCTACACGTTATCTCTCCTAACCTTTCTAAATAAAAAAAGACTATGTCTATGCACACCTTGCGAACACTTATGCACCCCTTGCAACCAAACATTTCACGTTATCTCTTCTGATATTTTTGAATCAAAACAGACTATGTCTACGCACACCTTGCAGACACTTATGCACTCCTTGCAACCAAACATTTCACGTTATTTCTTCTGATATTCTGAGTCAAACCAGACTCTCTCAACTCACTCCTTGCGGATGATATGCACTCCTTACATAAGCTCATGAAGAGAAATGATTGAAACTTCTCTAAACTCATAGATTCATACATTCAACAGTACAATTCATGCATACATGATAATACATAATAACAGAGAACCAAATTCAAATTGAAAGTCTACCGTTCATTTAGATAGACAGTAACAACAACACCAGACACTTTGGATCAATGCTTTCTTTTTTATATTCATTCAAATATACATATACATGGCTACACTAATTTGCAACTATCACCATATTCAGTCGCCTCATTTGGGCATACAACACCTCTTCTTATACCAGAGGGTTCCTAGGTTTTTTTTTCCAACTACCTATCTTCTCAAAGTAAAAAAAACTAAATACCCTTTAAGCACCATTACATTAAAGTATAAGAGTGAAACTCCCAGATCTCTCACAATCGTTGAATTTCCAAGTGTTTAGATCTTCTTCAGTTTTCAATCCATTCAAAAATATTTGTAGGAAACAATAGCATTTAAGATTCCAAAATAATTAGAAAGGCATGCTAGAGAGATGAGTTGTCTCTCCATGTGTGCTTTGATGACGATGCTCCTGCGTCATTAGATTTCACACTATAGAATAGTTGTCAAACACCTAATGTAATGTGATATCCCTCTTGATTTTGGACATATTAAGGAAAAATCTAAAGTCTACTATAGATAGAGGTTGTCTTTCTGCTATAGGGAAAATCCAAATGCTAGTTAATTTGGATAAGCAACAAGATTTTTCATATTTTCCAGTTGTTGTTGAGTTCACATTAGATGATTTCCATGATATTGGCTTAGAATTGGCAAGTTCACAAGAAACAACAATAGTTGTTGGAAGCATTTTATCTGAGCTCAGGCCAATATTAGATAGTGTTGTGCCAAGAAAATAAAATGATGGTGAATGGTGGTACTCTCTTTTTGAAATATTTTTGGGTGCATTGGCAGATCGAAGGAGAAAGTGAGTTGAACAATGGTTGATGTCAAACACAATAGATTTTTCCAATTCTGATGAGGTGCAAAAATTACAGATAGAGGTTGTTGAGGGTATTACATAAATGAAGCAAAGGTTGTCTATTTGTAGATGTAAATGATCTAAATGATTTTGGATATGTATGCATGAAAAATACATGTATCCTCTCATTATTGCATGGGTAGCCATGTATGCTCATAAAATGTACCTTCTTCACCATGGAGGAAGAAGAGAATTTAGTAGAGGAATGCAAATATTTGGCAGGGCTTGATTGTCCCCATGACTGTAAAATGAGAAACCACACCTGTGGGGAAGTTTGTGAATTTTTTAAGAAGTTGTCTAGTTGTAATAAGTCTTTCTATATCCATATTGGGCATGAGGATCCACACAAGTGAAATTTTCCTCAGCATATGTGCACAAAATTTCTTTCTCTTCCCATTTGCAAAAAATCGGTGTGATTTCCCAATTGATTTTGGGGATCATGATAGGCATGATTGCATGTGGTCGCAATGACCCTTTTCACGAGATCAATCTTGATGTAGAACATATAATATGTGGGAATGAGCATGTGTTCCTTGACAAATGCAAGGTGCCTAAAATATGTGATATTTTTAGTGAATTAGTTCACCAAACAAAGCAGTTCCTAGGGAATAGAGGGTATTTCGAGTATGAGATTAGTTAGTTTTGTGCCAAGAAAAGGAAATTATGGTGAATGGTGGCACTCTCTTTTTGAAATATTTTTGGGTGCATTATCTTATCGAAGGAAAAAGCGAGTTCAATAGTGGTTGATGTCAAACATTGTGGATTTTTCCATTTCTCATGAGGTGCAATAATTACAGTTAAAGTTTGTTGCAGGTATCGCAGAAATGAAGCAAAGGTTTTCTATTTGAGAATGTAAATTATCTAAATGCATTTGGAGTTGTATGCATGAAAAACCCCATGTATCCTCTCAGTCTTGCATAGGTATCCATGTATGCTCAGAAAAATGTACCTTCTACACCATGGAGGAAGTAGAGAATTCAGTTGAGGAATGAAAATAACTAGCAAGGAATGAAGGTCCCTGTTGACCCAAAAATCTGCTCTGGGCTCAACATGGTGTTTTACACAGTTACTTCTCCATAAAATCCCCTTGGTGCTATGGTTCCAGTCAAAGACAGTGGCGGGGGTCATAGTTACTGTGGCCTCTGCCCTTGAAAGAGTATCAGTTGGGTGCACTCAGGGACTTGTGGGCCTTCCTATGGCATTTCTTCCTCATGTCAAAACTTTTCTATTCAAGGGGTACAACACTTTCAATTGGCATGGATCGGAACAAGCTTTTCAACAGGCTATCATGATCTTGATTCCAAGTCAGTATGACCCATATGAGGCACGCAAAGTCAAAGTCACCCGAATGGGCCAAACTAATAGCTGTAGCTTCCTGATCTGATTCTGTTCAGATGATGGTATCAAAGGGAAAATAAAACCCAAACATGGTGTAGGGCAG
>JASDQU010012849.1:326181-350971 GCA_032191745.1 Picea mariana | reverse complement strand
TTTGCTTTATATTATATATATTAAGACAAGTGGATCCATGAAATAAGGCATCAAATATATGAAGAACACATGTGAAATTCCTTCAATGATCAACTAAATCCATAAAGAAAGGGGTGGCCCCTCATCAATCAATAAATAAGACCATCCCTTAACAATATGTATGCAAGGAGGGTGAGTGCTCCACATGGGATGATGAGTAATATCCAAATAAAACCTAAACAAGTGTGAAATCATCCCACAATTAGGCTAGGGCACAACTCCATGGCATGCTCCTCCACCAAGTAATAGGTCATAAAAATATATAGAAGAGGCAAACACTTGACATGAGGGTGTAATATATGTCATAAAAAACCATATAAATATGTGTATGAATCCTCAACATGACCAAGTGAATTCACCTCATGAACGTCACACCATGCTAGACCATATCAACCTAAATGAATGTGAAATCAAGTGATATCAAGGGGAGAATTCCAAGCAAACAAAGATGCCAATAAAATATTATCTTAGCCAAAACTTTCTAGGGTGTTCCATGAAGGGAGTCATACATCAACATGCATGATGTATCATCAAACATCCAATGATCATAGGGACTTCACAACCAAGTCTACTAGTATGAAAGGAAAACAATCACCAAGACAACTAAAGCATCAACATCATCTAGCCATCCATGACTACATCACTAATAGTCTCATCAAATGCAATCAAAACCCCTAGGCCATCCAAATATCAACTTGTAAACCTACCTTTGTGATGAAAATCACAAGACTAGTGAAAAAATACTAGTGTAGGACTCATGTAAAATGAGAGGTAACACTTCCAACACAAACTGGATTCCTAGCTTGCAACCACAATGGATGAACCATAAATTAATTGATTTCGTTAACTCAAGTGGATCTATTGACGTTGATTGATCCAGGTGGATATCGGTGGCCACCCACCTTTTCCAACTGGCTCAAAACAATTTTCTCGCAATTTTGGTAATTTACTAGTTTTAGCAGTTTTTAACTTCTGGGGCCATTTTGAGTCCCTAAATGACATTTTTGGGAAAAAAGGGAGAAATATGGAAGTTCCTTCCATATTTCCCCCAAAATGAATCTCCTTGACGATACCTTTCCAACAGGCTATCATGCGCCTAAAACAAAGATCGTATGCAAAAGTTACGACCTCGGAAAGTTGATGTACTAACTTACCCAAACAGGGCGCACATGACTTTTGCCGCTTCATTTCCTAGGGTTAGGTTTTTGGATGTCTATGGTTTTTGGAATTCCTGTTTATTGTAAAAAGGCCTTTAGAGCCTCATTGTAATCATCTTCTTGTGAATGCGAGTAGTTGTGACCTAGGGACGTTCGCCTCAAGCCCGCAGTAATCATCACACCCAGCAGCCCAAAGTTTCACCTGATGCAGTGAACCTCAAGTCCTCCTCAGTTCACCCTCCCAAGCCCCCCAAACCTTATTCAGACAGATAGCCTCGGGAGAAAGATAGAGAGATGGATCCCACCTTAAGTAATAGTAAGGCGTAGATGGATTTCAGTTCCGTGCTTCAGAATGGCTTCGGATGGTAAATAGGCCTAAATAACTGCAGATCGGATTCACTTCAAACAGACATGGTTTGATCCATACTCTTTCCTCTACAATATTTCCTCTACATAATTCAGGGTCGTTGTACCGCGCCTAGACCCTATCAAAGGCCCCTTACGGAGCATTAGCCTCCGAGTTCTCCTGCTTGAAACAACGATAAAGAGTCAAGTTGAGTATAAACAGGGTGAATTGCAAGGAAGTATATTATAGATTACTCACAGCCAAGCTTGGCTAACAAGTTACATGATCTTTAAAGCCTTTTAGGTGTTAAGTGTTACGGTCTTGAACATCCAAATATAAAACCTTGCAACACATTCTTCCAAAAACACATACATTCTCACCACTTCCACCACACATACTCTCTTCTTACTCTCTTCTTATTAATCCCACTATTCATAATCTTAGCTATGTTGCCTATTGAGTGTTTACCAGGATACCAGGAATACCACTAGTTTACCACTCTTTATAATGTTATAGTATTAATAGTGTACCTACCCAACCTCTTGACTGATTCTCTACTGCTCCTTCTATTGCACGCTGCCTACAGTAACAGGGGAGGATAGGGCCGTCTCGCAGCAGAAATTAACTAACTAAGGGGCCTTTACTGCGACGTGGGCATCGAAACGTTAACTGGTGAGCTGATACGCCTGCTTGCTCGTTGTTGGTAGAAGGGTGACTTAACGCCCCACCAATAGAGGAATGTATGAAACTTGACCCTTTACTTGAAGACATGACAGGGCTCATTCCCCCGTGGAATTACCCCCCGCAGGGTTGCATGAGCCCTGAACCCAAATAGGCCATCTCGGTAATTCAGGGTTTCGACTTATTACTTATGTGCTTTGACAAATAGGCTAGCGTCGGGTCCTGGCTAGAGAGAAAGACAAGAAGGGAAGTGGTGGAACGTCCGGAACCGCATATTGGATCACTCCAGTGCGGCACGAAGCCGCTGACACCGAGTCAGCTCCTATGCCGCTAGCTATGCCCTGCTCGGTCCCCTGGCACGAGTGGCGCATGCCACTTCCGTAGCGCGTCATGAGCACCGGGCAAAAGGCGGTTGAACCACTCAAGTGGGGCGAACTGCCCCCAAGGGAAAGAAGGGAGAGGGTTGCGAAGGTGGCCTCGTTATCCACACTGTAGGTACGGGGAATGGGGTACGTCCCCCACCATGGTTGGTTGGTCACATCTCTTCTCAGAGATAAGATGCCACCATTCTAGCGAATCTTTCACTCTGTATCTTTACAATCTCTGTACATTTATTTCATTAATAGAAATCATTTATTACTGTATATATGTGTTTATGGTTGCATCTCTGATATATTTTTGTTATATTATTGAATATCTGTGATATCTCTGTGCATTTATTTATTATATATCTGCTCTCATTTTGTTCCGAAAATAATCTGGATCAGTCGTATCAGAGCGGGCCTCTCTTGATCATTTTTTTGGTGCATGTCCCCAACGAGGTCCAAGTATAGAAATTTGGGTCTCGATCTTGTCTATCTTGAAGACAATCGCTCTCGCATGCCCAATAAACCCTCCATGGTGGAAGAAAAGAAAAATGACGGAGAAGACGATCCTATAAATCTGTTGCTAGAGCAAGATCTCACGCGACAGAGGGACGAAATGATGGATATTTTTTCCGACATCCTTCAATGCCTGCCAATAGAAACAGGCCCATCTTCATCAAACAACCACTTTGGAAGCACCTCTCCTTTCAAGGTACAGGTTAATTTTGATATTCCTATATTTGAAGATCAGATAGATGTGGATGCCCTAGACAAATGGTTAAATATGCTAGACGGTTATTTCTTTGTTCACCATTTTCCAACAGGGAAAAGATCACCTTCACACTCCTTAAATCTTTCCCCCATGTCAAACATTGGTGGGAGACTTACTGGGAGCAAAGTTCCACAGAGAAGTCTGGAATATATGGGGTTGAGCCCACTTGGGATGTTTTTATGGATGCGTTAAAGGAACAGTATTACCTTGTTGGCAACTATGAGGACCGGTACATGAGATGGACCACACTGCGGCAAGAGAGGGGCCAAGTAGTTTCAGAGTTCACCAATACCTTCCATACCTTTTGCACCAATCTAGGTATCAAATACTCCGAACGATATTTAGATCTGAAATACCATGGGGCTCTACACAGATACATCCAAACTAAAATGGATTTTCTGGACATCTCATCACTCCGTGTTGCTTATCGACATGCTGTTAAAATTGAGCAGAAATTTAAGCACCGGAACAAATGGGAGTTTAGGTCTTCAATTCCTCAAAAACCAAAGTATGACAAAGACGAACCTAACAAACAGTCTCTCGAAAACTAGTCCAAGCCACAGGAAAAGAAGGGTCACGGGAAGACAAAGAAGGACATCGAAAAATGGTGCGGTTTCCACAAAATCCCCTGGCACAACACCGATGAATGTCACTCAAAACAGTCATTGGTGGCCAATATCAAAGACAAGGAGCCAAACCCTAATTCAGAATCTGATTATGAAAATACTGGTAAAAGATAGATCATCAACATAGACCCCACTTCTATTGTTGTGACCGCAACAATTCAACCAGAAGAACCAACAGATCCATAAGAGGGGGAGAGCCTTTTTCATTCACAGATGTGGGTGAAGGGGACCCCACTGCATTTTATTGTTGATAGCGGAAGCCAAAAAAACCTCATCTCAGCAGAGGCAATCAAACAGTTGGGATTGTTGACAACACCACACCTGCAACCATACAACATCGGGTGGCTTCGCCAAGGACGAGATCTTCATGTTAGCTAGAAGTGCCGATTGTCATATGACATCCAACCCTTCAAGGATGAGGTATTATGTGATGTTGCCCCACTGGATGTCTATGATGTTCTCTTGGGCCAACCATATATGTGGAGATGCCATGCTGTTTATGAGTCTTGACCCCGCAGTGTCATTGTTTCTCTAGGGGGTCATCTCTACAGAATACCAGAGGTAGTTCTGACTATTGTTCCACCTAAACAGTGCCACAAGGTATTATCTCATACTGCAAAATTCAACTTCTTCACAATCTATTCAAAAGGGGAACAGAAGAACACTGCAACCATTACAGCCTTGCCCCAAGCACCTTCTATCCAACAGAAGCAGTTCGAAAAGGTTGCAGCAAAGTGCAAATATTCCTTTTGCACACCGTCCTCTCGTGTAGCTCGACTTGTTGAACAACCTCATCCTCAACAAGTTCGTGACAAAATTCCACAAATTGAGCAGTGCAAGGCAAGCAACTCACCAAGATTTTGTTAAGCCCTAATATTGGCTCATTACCCCTTAATTGGGGCATATTACATTAGTAATGTTATTATATTTATGTCGGCTTTATTCCATTAGTTGTAATTATACCTCCTAGTCTCCTATATATACCAAGGAGACATTTTCATTTGGAATCATCTTGTACTTGAACATTTATGTGGGGTAAAAGGAGGTTTCCCCCTCAAAGAGGCTTATTATCTGAAATTATCTCTTTTTCAAGGCGCTGAGTACTTATTCTGAGGTTTTTAAATGCTATATTAATATTTGGTTCTTAACATATGGTATCAAAGCTCAAGGTCTTGGGGTTTCGCTGCTACATCTGAGACACCGTGGAATTTTCACTATAACTTTTTTTTCAACAATAATTCAAAAGGAACGGCTTAGAGGATATTTATTAGATGGATCAAGGTACGTTGGGTTAAAATTTAAGCTCTTGAGGCCTTACACTTTCGGAGATACAACCTTTGTAATATAGGTTTCTGGAATCATCCTGAATTGAGTCATTACGGAATTTTCGCTATAATTTTTTTTCTGTAACGTTTCAGACCTTGAACTCTAGAGGATATTCTCTAAAATTAGTAAGGTATATATGGTAGAAATTTTAGCTTCTGGGTCATCTTAAATTTGTAGATACACCTTGTGGAAGATAGGGTATCTGACTAGTCCTATTGACTAGTCTCAAGAAGATGTTCCGGGTAAAAAAATCATAAATTCTTCCTAGAGTATCCAAATTGAGTGAGACTAGTTGCATTGGATAGTGGAAAACTCGTAGTAGTTCTGGTACGAGTTTCAAAATTTTATATCAATTATTTTGTGCGAGGCATGCTGTACAAGTGATATCTCCTGGAAAGGCCAAAAATCAACAAGTTGCGGGGAAATTACCATAAATTCCACTTGGCACATCCAATTTTTATCAGACCTGTGGCATGGAAGAGAAGAAATATCAGAGACCTACAAAAAAYAAAATTTCATACTCAAAAGGGCCGAAATTTTGGAGATAMAATAAAAGGAAGATTGTCTAGCAGAACCACCTCAAAATCAAGGTTTAAAGTGATACTTGGCCAACATGCTACCAAAAAAGGGAACTTCTACACCAAATAAGCCTCCAGACAATCCTACTTGGACTCTTGATGAAGGTGAAGAAATGCGTATGGACATAAATGATTTACAAAATAAGACAGTAAATAAAGATGAACTACAAGAGATGATGGATTCAATGGAAGCTAAGTTGGATACTAAGATCGATGGTTTAAAAGGGGAGATCATGGAAGGATTGAAATTTTTTTTAATAGAGAGGACACTTGAAAGTGAAAATGTATCCCATGAAATTCATGATGAGGACACAAGGAAGGTGAATCAATAATGGATAAACTCCAACTTTGGGTTGAAGACCAACCACGTTCCTAAGATCGATATGAGGAAGTTTGATGGAAAGGGCCCAATCACATGGATACTTCAGATGGAGCAATTCTTTGATCTACATAATGTGCCACATACACAAAAGGTACAAATTGCTTCTTTATATTTAGAACCTAATCAATTTGTATGGTATCGATGGCTTTGTTCTTGCAAATCACTCGTCACTTGGACAATTTTCATGGAAGAAATGATAACACACTATGAGGATACAATGAGCAATACCTTCTTTAGCCAATTGATAAATCTCAAGCAAAAGGGTTCAGTTACCGAGTACATTGAGAACTTCCAAAGATTGAATATAAAGGTAACATATATTCTAGATGAGCACTTGATTGATGTATTCATAGGAACTTTAAAGGATACCATTCAACATGAGGTTCGCCTTTGGGAACCCAAATCATTGGAGAATGCATTTAAGGTGGGAAGAAATGTTGAAAGTAAAAATATGGCTATGGCTACTAGAAGGACCAATCCTAACATCTATAGAGAGATTAATGCTCCTTCTTCTAAAACACCTCAACCTACAAGGTTGACACCTCAACAATTGGAGGAAAGAAAAGAAAAAGGTTTATGCTTTAATTGTGACAACAAGTGCAGTAAGGGACATAAGTTGGGTGAGAAGAAATTATTCTACATAGATTGTGAAGAGGAAGAAGAACAAGAACAAGAACAAGAAAAAGAACCATATCAAGATGAAAACGTAGAAGCAATTTGTCTGAAGAGTTGACTCCCATGATATCGTGTAATGCATTGGTTGGAATTAACACTCCTCAAACCATCAAGATCGAAGGATACATCAAAAAGAAAAAGGTAATATTCCTAATTGATTCTAGCAGTACTCATAATTTCATTCACTATAAATTAGCCAAAGCTCTCAATTGCTTTGTATATCCAGCGCCAGAGTTTCAAGTAATGATTGTAGATGGATGAACTATAAATTGCTCAAGAAAATGCAATAAGATCAATCTTACTATGGGGGAATATGTAATGAATAGTCCAATGATTGCTATATACCCATGGGTGGTGCTAATGTTGTACTAGGATTCCAATGATTACAATCATTAGGAACAATGTCTTTTAATTTTCAAGAACTTTTCATGAAATTTTCATTGGAAGGAAAAGAAATTGAGTTAAGAGGTATCAAAGGGAAACCCTGTAAGGTGATAAGCTCTAATGACATGACAAAATTATTGAAAAAGGGGCATCAAGGTGTTATTGCACAACTATGCTCACTAGATGTTCAAACATCTAAGCCATCTATTCCTCAAGATCTCCAAGGGATCATTGATAAGCATTCCAAAGTATTTGAAGATATTCCCAAAGGTCTTCCACCCACTTGAAATCATGATCATGAAATTCACCTAATTCCTGGGATTGTTCCTCCTAACATCAGGCCATATAGATACCCTTATGCCCAGAAGAGTGAAATTGAGCACATGGTTGAAGAAATGTTAGAGGCTGGAATTATTAGACCTAGCCAAAGTTCTTACTCTGCACCAGTGGTAATGGTATTCAAGAAAGATAGCTCATGGCATATGTGTCCAGATTATAGAGAGCTCAACAAGATCACTATTAAAGATAAGTTTCCCATTCCCGTCATTGATTAATTATTAGATGAACTACATGGAGCAATCTATTTCACAAAATTGGATCTTCGTTCAGGGTATCATCAGATTAGAATGAAGAAAGAAGATATCCCAAAAACAACATTCCAAACTCATGAAGGCCATTATGAATTTTTGGTCATGCCTTTTGGCCTTACAAATGCACTTTCCACATTCCAAGGGTTGATGAATTCCATTTTCAATCCCTTCCTTTGAAAATTTGTGTTAGTATTTTTTGATGATATACTAATCTATAGCAAGTCTTGGGAGGATCATGTGTGACATGTTGACAAGGTGCTACAACTACTAAAGGAGCAACAACTATATGACAAACCTTCAAAATGTTTCTTTGGAGTGAAGGAGGTAGAGTATTTGGGTCATATCGTATCTCATGAAGGTGTCAAGGTATACCCTAAGAATATTAAGTCCATGATGGACTGGCCGATTCCCAAAACATTGAAGAATCTTAGAGGATTTTTGGGTTTGAGAACTTACTACTGCAAGTTTGTTTGGAATTATGGAAGAATAACAACACCTTTAACGAAACTAACTAAGAAGGATGCATTTTCATGGACTCTAGAGGAAAATAAAGATTTTGAACAACTTAAAGAGGTGATGTGCAAAGCTCCTATCTTGACCACTCCAGACTTCACAAAAACCTTTATTGTGGAATGCGATGCCTCGGGAAATGGATTTGGTGTTGTCCTAATGCAAGAAGGAAGGCCCCTATCTTTTGAAAGTTGGCCACTTAAGGAAAAGGACTTACACAAACCCATTTATGAGAAGGAAATGATGTCAATACTACATGCGTTGAAGAAATGACGTCCTTACCTAATAGGTAGGCACTTCAAGGTCAAAACAGATCATGATAGTCTTTAATACTTCTTGGAACAAAGACTATCTTCAGAAGAACAACAAAAATGGGTAACCAAGATATTGAGTTATGATTTTGAAATAGTCTATAAAAAGGGGAAGCAAAATGTTGTGGCAGATGCACTCTCAAGAAAGGATGAAGATGTTGAGTCCTTTCTCTGTGCTATCTCAATCATCCAACCTGATTGGATAATAGAAGCAAGGGATGAATGGAAGAATGACGAAAAAGTGTGGACTCTCATTCAAAGGTTGCAATAGGATTCCAGTGCATCAGATACATTTACATGGAAAAAATATTCACTATGGTACAAATATCGCTTATATTTATGTAAGAGCTCCCAACTCAAACAAAAGGTACTATTGGAATTGCACACCTCTCCAGTAGGAGGGCACTCGGGATTTTTAAAAACCTACCATAGAGTCAAGAAGGATTTTTATTGGGATGGCCTTAAAACTGATGTTCAAAGGTTTGTGGCAGAATGTTTGGTTTGCCAACAAAATAAGGTGGAAACAATTAAGACCCCAGGTCTTTTACAACCATTAGTCATCCCAAGTCAGCGCTGGGAGGAGGTTTCCATGGATTTTATCACAGGGTTACCAAAGTCTGAAGGAAAGAGTGTCATCATGGTGATTATTGATAGACTGACCAAGTACACACACTTTTTTCTCTCATCCCTTCAAAGCTAGTACAGTTGCCACCGCATTCATGGAGACAGTTTAAAAGCTACATGGCAGCCCAAAGATTATTGTAAGTGATAGAGATCCCATCTTCACTGGACATTTTTGGAAAGAATTATTTTCTTGTTTGGGTACTAAATTGGCTCATAGCTCATCCTATAATCCTCAATCTGATGGACAAACCGAGATAGTGAACAAATGTCTGGAGGGCTACCTTTGTTGCTTTGTCTCTGATAAACAAACACAATGGTTCAAATGGTTACCCTTGGTAGAATGGTGGTATAACACTTGCTTTCATACTGCAACAAAAATGACACCCTTTATGGCACTCTATGGATACCACCCTCCTTCCATCACTTCTTCTCTAAAATAAAAATCTAAGGTTCAATCAGTGGAAGATCACATCGAGCATCAACAAGAAGTTCTCCAAATATTAAAGGACAACCTGACCATGGCACAAAATCGCATGAAACGACAAGCATATCAACATCGTAGTGAAAGAAGTTTTAACATAGGGGATTGGGTGTTTTTAAGACTACAACCATATAAACAGATGTCCCTCAAGCAAGCCAATAAGGATAATAAATTATCACCAAAGTACTATGGCCCTTATAAGGTGTTGCAAAAGATTGGTACTATGGTCTACAAATTGGAGTTGCCTGCATCTTCACGAGTACACCTAGTTTTCCATGTTTCATGCTTAAAGAAGGTTATAGGTGACAAGATCCCAGTTCAAACTATATTTCCAAAACTTGATGAGGAAGGACAAATCATATTGGAGCCTGAAGCCATCATTGACACAAGAATTCACCAGCTGGGGAATAGATCCATTTCAGAGTATCTCATTAAATGGAGGAAACTACCGGCTGAAGATTCCACTTGGGAAGATGGATCTTTTATAAAGAAGCATCCAACGTTACTCAAGCGTTACATACAAAACTTGTCTCAATGGGAGGGGCATGTTAAGCCCTAATATTGGCTCATTACCCGTCAATTGGGGCATATTACATTAGTAATGTTATTTTATTTATGTCGGCTTTATTCCATTAGTTGTAATTATACCTCCTAGTCTCCTATATATACCAAGGAGACATTTTCATTTGGAATCATCTTGTACTTGAACATTTATGTGGGGTAAAAGGAGGTTTCCCCCTCGAAGAGGCTTATTATATGAAATTCTCTCTTTTTCAAGGCGTTGAGTACTTATTCTGAGGTTTTTCTATGCTATATTGATATTTGGTTCTTAACAGATTCATATTCAACAAACGTTTTTCCATCTCCCCCGGGCACTCAACGCAATGGAGACCATTTCTTCTTAAGGAGAGAGGATTGATCCAGGTAGATATCGGTGGCCACCCACCTTTTCCAACTGGCTCAAAACAATTTTTTGGAAATTTTGGTGATTTACTATTTTTAGCAGTTTTTAACTTTCGGGGCCATTTTGAGGCCCTGAATGAAGTTTTTGGGAAAACAGGGAGAAATATAGAATTTCCTTCGATATTTCCCCCAAAATGAATCTCCTCGACGATACCTTTCCAATGGGATATCATGCACCTAAAACGAATATCGTATGCAAAAGTTACGACCCCAGGAAGTTGATGTACTAACTTACCCAAACGGGGCCCATGTGACTTTTGGTGCTTCATCTCCTAGGTTAGGTTTTTGGATGTCTAGGGTTTTTGGCATTCCTGTTTATTGTAAAAAGGCCTGTAGAGCCTCATTGTAATCATCTTCTTGCAAATGCGAGTAGCTGTCACATCTCTTCTCATAGATAAGCTGCCACCATTCTAGCGAGTCTTTCACTCTGTATTTTTACAGTCTCTATACATTTCTTTCATTAACAAAAATCGTGTATTACTGTATATCCGTGTTTATGGTTTCATCTCTGATACATTTCTGTTATATTATTGAATATATGCGATATCTCTGTGCATTTATTTATTATATCTCGGCTCTCATTTCATGCCGAAAATAACCGGATCATTGATTCTCTTGGTTACAGTGGATTTAACCACTTTGTTTTATTATTGAATTGCCAAGTCGAGTTGATGTCAAGTACATGGATAAATTTGTTGAGTATTATATTGGAGCTAAATTTTACCTTAGTAGAGTTATTATCTATTATATAATCACATTTGATTACATTTAAAAACCCTTTGAATTCTCAACTTCAATAAATTTCATCTAATTTAATTGTATTGTCCGTGAAAACAAGTCTTTTAGAATGATTAAACTATTGTATTTTTGTATTCATAATGTGAAATCAAATAGTAAGCATAACAAAATTGCATGGTAACGAAGAATAAAAGAACAATCACATGAAATGATTCTATAATGACACTAGAAGTAGTGAAGTAGATCTGAAACATAAAATTACTAATCCACTCTCATTTTATTTATCTAACATGATAATTGACCTCATATTTACACAAAATGATATCCCAACCACATTAAATATTGTTCATTATATTCATAAACCTACCCTAAGAACATGTTGAGTGAGAAAACTTGTTTTGACACAATTACATACTATAAAATGGCAGTGGGTACATATTGAAAGTTGTGCCCACATTCAACTAGAAGAAAGATGAAATCAAAAAACATGTGCATGCTAGGTGACACTTTCATTTTGAGGGTTTATATATTAATGTCAATCACATGATATAATTACAAAAAATTTCCAAAGCTTAGATTTCAACATGCCTACCAAGTGGCATGCAAATGAATGGTTGAAGGATCTTCCTATTGGATCTTGTGTGTTGAATGGATGCACACACTTGATTGTATACTTGGTAATACTTACACCACATATGGATTCCATACACTTATAACTCCACTCAATCTAACCCACATATATTAATAAGCACACTAAAAATCAGAATAAAATGTCTCATGCCAACTAAGTTAATGTTAATCACAATCACATTATCAATGTTGATTAAATCGTTAACAAGGTGTAGTTTCAAGGTGTAGTTGCAAGGTAGAACCAAGCAAAGATTGTAGTTGCAAGGCTTAATATATGTCCTAATGAAATTTTTTTATGCGATGAGTTAACATTTTCTAATACTAACATGCTATGACATGGTCTATATAAAGATGTGAATCCACTAAGGCACGCGACTCTTTCAAAAATTTCAACATTGGCCCCATTCATAGGTCAGTACTGTTGCTCATCATGTACTCTAGCCCTAGTACAATGTCAACGTTGGCCCCATTCACAAGTTACTATTTCCCATCATGTACTGATCTAGCCCCAATACAATGTCTTTTATTTGTTTCTTTTAAAACATGACTGAGATACACGTCCCCACATCTACTAGTACTGCAAGGGCATGGTGCAATAACGCATTGATAAAAGAAGTACTTGATTAATCGCATGCCAAGCTTCAATTTATTTTATGTCTTTTTTTTTTCTCTCTCATATAAGTACTCTTTTGCTCCATAAATATTAATATTAGTACAAAATCATTATTTAAATAAAAAATCTCATCTATCGCCTTCTTCTCGCCATGACCAAAATCATGGGCCTAATTGGCACGATGTTGGTTTTGAACGACACAGACGATGAATATAATGCTAAATTTTCAGCTATTATTAGGTTACTTTTCAATTTACTATATAACCATAACATAGATAGGATCAATGAGAGAAACATAATCACAAGATACACAACATTTATCCTGGGAAATCCTCAAGGGGAAGAAAACCCAACAAAACTTCTTTAATATAGATTCAATAACCAAGTACAAATCCAGAATAAATCTCTCTCTATGAGAGACAAACTACCATGATGCTAGACCAGAAAATAGCCAAGACAATAAACCAAACACTAGAGAATATCCTGTCCCAAGCAATGCGCCTCTCTCTCTTCCTTCTTCCGACAACTGTAGCTTCCTTCAATAAGATGAGTGAGTTGAGTGAGTGTGAACAAATGAGTGGTTGGCTTCCTTTATTTATACAAACTGGAAAGCGCTAAAAGGAGGTGTCTCTTCACTGGCAGGGCCGACTTGTCTTTCTGGGTGGTTAGAACCACTTTAATTTTCCTGGGGGCCGACTTCTTAATTTGCATATTATAATTAGGGTTTGACCAATCTGCAAAAGGGGATTTGGTCAATTACAATGCCTGACATGATCAATCCACAAAAGGGGATTGATCTAATCAATAATATATATTTTATCTTTTACTTTATCCACAATAGGGGATAAGAATATTCTTTGCAGTTACACAATATTTTAACACTCCCTCTTAACAAGAAGGATATTATTTATCTTTTGACAGGACACTGGATGTCATCATCAACTGAACAATATTATCTAGGCAATATCATCAAGTGGATAATCATCATTAACTAGACAACAACATCAACTGGATAACATCATCAACTGGGCAACATCATCAACTGGGAAACAACATCAATTGGATAACATTATCAACTGGGCAACATCATCAACTGCGTAACATCAATATAATCCACTTGGTCATTTGGTATCATCATCACTCACTGGTTCTCCATGAATCCATATTAAATAGGTTTTGTTCTCTTTATCTTCGCACAAAATATACTCTTTCTTTCTCTCATCTTCATGTAGAATATGCTCTTTCTTATCTTCACACATAAGATATCTTATCTTCACACATAGGATATCTTATCTTCACACATAATATATTCTATGAGTTTTTCCATTCCTTTTATGAGTTTGTCCATTCCTTTCATCTATCTCACCCATCCACTGGGGAGGACTACTACCATAGCTTCACTCCTAGTCATCCCACATGAACTAGACAAGATAAGATGGTAGCCTAGGAAATACTAGACTCCCTTTCCATGATCCACGTAGGATCATGACACAAACCTCAAGATCCAACTAACCATTCCACATGGTCAAGGTTTGTGTTCCAGGCTACTCAATCCTTAGCCAAAGGAGAGTATCTCCCCCCTTCCCCTTAGAGAAACATCCACACTCCTTTCTACGAGGGTGGTCTCACTCCTCTCTACGAGGGTATTCTAGCATGTCCCTAGAGTATCCAAAACTCAACACTTGGACAAAGGCCAATCTTGGCAAATTTCTCATTCCCCTTCTCTACGAAGGTCTCTTCCTTCTCTATGAAGGTCTCTTCTCTTTCACCTTCTCTATGAAGGTCTACTTGTGGGATTGCTCATTCCTTCTCTACCAAGGTATCTTCTCTTTTATACAAAGGTATAGCTATGGGATTTGAAAAATCTCTCTTGTGGTCCAAAATATTTCCATGGTATAATACCATGCTACCCATCTGCTAGGCACCAACCATCTTTCGGATAACTTTCATCTTGATCAAAATATCTGGGCACCATCCATATACTTTCCTAACTGCACCAAATCATGATCCTCCATTTTGAAATCGAAGACATAGCTCCCTCTTGCACCAAACTAAGAGCTTCTTTTTATTCTGTAATATCCTGGGTGCCTTCTTGATTTCAAAAATTTATTTCTTTTTGAATTCATATTGGATCAACCTGCTCCCTCTCCATCTATAAGAACAGTACTGGAACAACCTGCAGTTACCTGCATCTCATCAACTATATATGAGTATCCATATTTCTCTTCATCTTGAACATTTTTGTTTTGCATCTTTAGGAGCCTCCTGCTCCTATATAAATACTGGATACTATCACCATACCACGAGTCCTTCTCATGCTGTCTAACTTCTGCAAGTCAAGGCATAAGTTCTTTCTTCTGAGACCTGTAAACTTACTTACAGTATGCTTTCTGGGATATGTCACTTAGCCAATCAGTTAGTAACAATAAGCAGTAATCAATTAAAACTATATCATGGTTTATATCAGAGTAGTACACATCTTTTCTTAAGTAAAAATTGTTCAACCATGTACACATCTGAAACCCTAATCATGAATAAGATTTTTGAATTCTTTTTCACTCTAGCTATGAAATTACCAAATTTTTCTTTACTATCATAGCTAGACACATACCTTTGTCACTCTAATAAGTGATCATACCTGAAATAAATATTTTATCTCTTTATTTATTCTCTTCTTTGATACTTCCTTCATAAGTCTGCATAGACACTGAAGTAAAACAAGGTTAATTAACATTCTCACAAAAAAATAACTTGTAATGAGAAAGTATTAAAGAAAACAAGATACTTAAAAATAACATGAATACTTATCTTTTGTTTTTGTGTGGGGAGGATCCATGGAACTCCACCATTTTCAATCTTTCTTCAGATAAACTATCTTCAAATTAAATTACATAATCAACAATTTCTACTAAATCTTTCTTGAGGGAGGAGATTCCTCTTCCTCTGCCACATGTGCTTAATACTTTCTTTTCCCTTTTCCTTCTGCTTCATCTTTTGCTCTTCTTCCTTTGGTTCCGGTACACTCACTGTGACATGTTCTCATCTAGAATCATCTGCAAACTATGCTTCCAAGATCTGAAGTTCCCAGATCCTTCCATCATGTCTTCTACCCTCATATCGGTAGCCATTCTTTCTTTCAATAGAAACCCTAGCCCTTCGTGCTATAGAAATAACAAAAAAATCAAATTTCTTGGATCTGAAAACTTAACTCACCAAAAGATGCGCTGGACTGAGGCGAGTATACTGGTATAGTCATTTTCTAAAAATTTCAATTTCTGACCCTTGAAACTGGACCAACGTATTTCTGGACTGGTGCTTCTAGTTTTCTGGTATTTCTGGTACTTTTGGTTTTCTGGTAGTGGTGAAAACTAGGGTTTCACTTTTTGGGAATTCTATCCACTGAAAAGGTGCGCTGAAGGTGTCAATGAGTTCCTTAGGCTAGGGAACACTTTTCTAGATGATCTTTGGGCTGAAATTCCTCTTTAATAAAAAGCCCTAATTTTCTTGTACGACAACAATGATGTTTTTCTTTTTCCTGTGAAAGATGCCTTCTTCATCTTAGCTTTGAAACCATGTTAAAGTTTCAACTATTATTAGGTTAATTTTCAATTTACTAGAGAACCATAACATAGATAGGATCACTCAGAGAAACACAATCACAAGATACAAAACATTTATCCTGGGAAACCCTCAAGGGTAAGAAAACCCAACAAAACGTCTTTAATATAGATTCAATAACCAAGTACATATCCAGAATAAATCTCTCTCTACGAGAGAAAAATACCATGATGCTAGACTAGAAAATAGCCAAGACAATAAACCAAACACTAGAGAATATCCTCTCCCAAGCAATGCGCCTCTCTCTCTTCCTTCTTCTGGCAACTACAACTTCCTTCAATACTTGCAAACTAGATGAGTGAGTTGAGTGAGTGTGAACAAATGAGTGGTTGGCTTCCTTTATTTATACAAACTGACAAGCGTTGAAAGGAGGTGTCTCTTTATTGGTAGGGCCGACTTGTCTTTCTGGGTCGTTAGAACCACTTTAATTTTCTTGGGGGCCGACTTCTTAATTTGCATATTACAATCAGGGTTTGACCAATCCACAAAGGGGATTTGGTCAATTACAATGCCCTACATAATCAATCCACAAAAGGGGATTGATCTAATAAATAATATATATTTTATCTTTTACTGTATCCACAAAAGGGGATAATAATATTCTTTGCAGTTACACAATATTTTAACATATAAATAGTGAGTGTGTGAGTGATCTTTGATTCTGGAAACCCTCCCATTATCGTCAAGGCATGTGAATAGTCTATCCATGTCAAATTTAGATGCATAAAAAAACATTTGAAAAAAATTCTACGTTGGCCCCATTCAAAAGTCAGTACTGTTTCCCATCCTGTACTCTATCCCTAATACACTATATTTTATTATAAATAGTTGTTTCCTTTAAAACTCGACCAGGAAAATTAAAAAGAAATGAGGAAGAGATGGGTTGATATATAGAGTGGGTGTGAGAGTAATATTTGAGTCTAGAAACCTTTCCATATCGTCAAGGCATGCAAACAGTCTATCCATTTCAAATTTCAGTGGATACAAAAACATTTTGAAATAATTTCAACGTTGGCCCCATTCACAGGTTATTATTGCCCATCATGTAATGATCTAGCCCTAGTACAATTTATTTTATTTGTTTCCTTTAAAACACGAATGAGATGCATGTCCTCGCATCTACTAGTACTGCAAGGGCATGCCACAATAACCACATTGATAAAATAAGTACTTGATTAATCGCAAGACAAGCTTCAAGTTATTTTATGTCTTTGTTTTTTTCTCTCATCTAAGTACTCTTTTTCTCAATAAAGATTATTATTAGTACAAAATCATTATTTAAATACAAAATCTCATCTATCGCCTTCTTCTTGCCACGACCAAAATCATGGGCCTAATTGGCATGATGTTGGTTTTGAACGACACATATGATGAATATAAAGAGTGGGTGTATGAGTGATATTTGAGTTTGTAAACCCTCCCATTATCATCAAGGAATGTGAACAGTCTATCCATGTCAAATTTCGGTGCATACAGAAACATTTTGAAAAAATTTCAACGTTTGCCCCGTTCATAGGTTAGTACTATTGCCCATCATGTACTCTAGCCCTGGTACACTGTCTTTTATTATAAATAGTTGTTTCCTTTAAAATTCAACTGGGAAAATTAACACGAAACGAGGACAAGATGGGTCGATATATAGAGTGGGTGTGAGAGTAATATTTGAGTCTGGAAACCCTTCCATATCGTCAAGGCATGTGAACAATCTATCCATGTCAAATTTCCATGCATACATAAACATTTTGAAAGAATTTCAACGTTGGCCCCATTCATAGGTTACTGTTTCCCATCATGTAGTGATCTAGGCCAAGTACAATTTCTTTTATTTGTTTCCTTTAAAAAATGATTGAGATGCATGTCCCCACATCTACTAGTACTATAAGGGCATGGCACAATAACCGCGTTCATAAAAGAAGTACTTGATTAATCGCTTGAAAAGCTTCAAGTTATTTTATGTCTTTGTTTTTTTCTCTCATCTAAGTACTCTTTTGCTCCATAAATATTAATATTAGTACACAATCATTATTTAAATACAAAATCTAATCTATCACCTTCTTCTCGCCACGACCAAAATCATGGGCCTAATTGGCATGATGTTGGTTTTTAACAACACAAAAAATAAATATAAAGAGTGGGCGTGTAAGTGATATTTGAGTCTGGAAACCCTCCCATATCGTCAAGGCATGTGGACAGTCTATCCATGTCAAATTTCGGTGCATACAAAAACATTTTGAAAAACTTTCAAAGTTGGCCCCATTCACATGTCAATATTGTTTCCCATCATGTACTTTATCCCTAGTACAATGTCTTTTATTATAAATAGTTTTTTCCTTTAAAATTCAACCAAGAAAATTAACGAAATGAGGAAGAGATGGGTTGATATATAGAGTGGGTGTGAGAGTAATATTTGAGTCTAGAAACCCTTCCATATCGTCAAGGCATGTGAACAGTCTATCCATGTCAAATTTCAGTGCATACATAAACATTTTGAAATAATTTCAACATTAGCCCCATTCACAGGTTACTGTTTCCCATCATGCACTGATATAGCCCTAGTACAATGTATTTTATTTGTTTCCTTTAAAACATGACTAAGATGCATGTCCCTGCATCTTATACTGGTACTGCAAGGGAATATCGCAATAACCGCGTTGATAAAAGAAGTACTTGATTAATCACATGACAAGATTCAAGTTATTTTAAGTCTTTGTTTTTTTCTCTCATCTAAGTACTCTTTTGATCCATAAATATTAATATTAGTACAAAATAATTATTTAAATACAAAATCTCATCTATTGCCTTCTTCTCGCCACGACCAAAATCATGGGCCTAATTGGCATGATGTTGGTTTTGAATGACACATACGATGAATATAATGAGTGGGTGTGTGAGTGATCTTTGAGTCTAGAAACCCTCCCATAATTGTCAAGGCATGTGAAAAATCTATCCATGTCAAATTTTAGTGCATTCAGAAACATTTTGAAAAAATTTCAACGTTGGCCCCATTCACAGGTAAGTATTTTTGCCCATCATGTACTCTAGCCCTAGTACAATGTATTTTATTATAAATAGTTGTTTCCTTTAAAATTCGACCGGGAAAATTAAAACGAAATGAGGACGAGATGGTCGATATATAGAGTGGGTGTGAGAGTAATATTTGAGTCTGGAAACCCTTCCATATCATCAAGGCATGCAAACATTCTATCCATGTCAAATTTTAGTGAATACAAAAATATTTTGAAAGAATTTAAACGTTGTCCCCATTCACAGGTTAATGTTTCCCATCATGTACTGATCTAGCCCCAGTACAATGTCTTTTATTTGTTTCCTTTAAAACATGACTGAGATGCATGTCCCCGCATCTACTAGTTTTGCAAGGGCATGGCGCAATAACCGTGTTGATAAGATAATTACTTGATTAATTGCATGACAAGCTTCAAGTTATTTTATGTCTTTATTTTTCTCTCTCATCTAAGTACTATTTTTCTCCATAAAGATTAATATTAGTACAAAATCATTATTTAAATACGAAATCTCATCTATCTCCTTCTTCTTTCCATGACCAAAATCGTGGGCCTAATTGGCATGATGTTGGTTTTGAACGACACAGATGATGAATATAAAGAGTGGGTGTGTGAGTGATATTTTAGTTTGAAAACCCTTCCATATCATCAAGGCATGTGAACAATCTATCCATGTCAAATTTTGGTGCATACAAAAACATTTTGAAAAAATTTCAATGTTGGCCCCATTCACAGGTCAAAACCGTTGCCCATCATGTACTCTATCCCTAGTACAATGTATTTTATTATAAATAGTTGTTTCCTTTAAAATTCAACCGAGAAAATTAAAACGAAATGAGGATGAGATGGGTCGTTATATAGAGTGGGTGTGAGAGTAATATTTGAGTCTAGAAACCCTTCCATATCGCCAAGGCATGCAAACAATCTATCCATGTCAAATTTCAGTGCATACATAAACATTTTGAAAGAATTTCAACGCTGGCCCCATTCACAAGTTATTGTTTCCCATAATGTACTGATCTAGCCCCAATACAATGTCTTTTATCTATTTCCTTTAAAACACGATTGAGATGCACATCCCCACATCTTATACTAGTACTGGAAGGGCATGTGGTAATAACCATGTTGATAAAAGTACTTGATTAATCCCATGACAAGCTTCAAGTTATTTTATGTATTTCTTTTCTTCTCTCATCCAAGTACTCTTTTTCTCCATAAAGATTAATATTAGTACAAAATCAATATTTAAATACAAAATCTCATTTATCGCCTTCTTATCGTCATGACCAAAATCATGGGCCTAATTAGCATGATGTTGGTTTTGAACGACACAAACAATGAATATAAAGAGTGGGTGTGTGAGTGATCTTTGAGTCTGGAAACCCTCCCATTATCGTCAAGGCATGCAAATAGTCTATCCATATCAAATTTCAGTGCATATAGAAACATTTTGAAAAAATTTCAATGTTGGCCCCATTCACAGGTCAATATTGTTGCCCATCATGTAATTTAGCCCTAGTACAATGTATTTTATTATACATAGTTGTTTCCTTTAAAATTAGATCGAGAAGATTAAAATGAAACGAGAACAAGATGAGTTGATATATAGAGTGGGTTTGAGAGTAATATTTGAGTCTGGAAACCCTTCCATATCATCAAGGCATGCGAACAATCTATCCATGTCAAATTTCAATGCATACATAAACATTTTGAAAGAATTTCAACGTTGGCCCCATTCACAGGTTACTGTTGCCCATCATGTACTGATCTAGCCCCTATACAATGTATTTTATCTGTTTCCTTTAAATCATGACTGAGATTCACATCCCCACATCTACTAGTACTGCAAGGGCATGGTGCAATAACCATGTTGATAAAATAAGTACTTGATTAATCGCATGACATGCTTCAAGTTATTTTATGTCTTTTTTTTTTTTTTTTCTCTCATTTAAGTATTCTTTTGCTCCATAATATTAATATTAGTACAAAATCATTATTTAAATACGAAATCTCATATATTTCCTTCTTCTCGCCATGACCAAAATCATGGGCCTAATTGGCATGATGTTGCTTTTGAACGACATAGACGATGAATATAAAGAGTGGGTGTGTGAGTGATATTTGAGTCTGGAAACCCTCCCATATCATCAAGGCATGTGAAAAGTCTATCCATGTCAAGTTTTGGTGCATATAGAAACATTTTGAAAAAAATTGAATGTTGGCCCCATTCACAGGTCAATAATGTTGCCCATCATGTACTCTAGCCCTAGTACAATGTCTTTTATTATAAATAGTTGTTTCCTTTAAAATTCGACCAGGAAAACTAAAATGAAATGAGGAAGACATGGGTCGATATATAGAGTGGGTGTGAGAGTAATATTTGAGTCTGGAAACACTTCCATATCGTCAAGGCATGCGAATAGTCTATCCATTTCAAATTTCAGTGCATACATAAACATTTTGAAATAATTTCAACATTGGCCCCATTCACAGGTTACTGTTTCCCATCATGCACTGCTCTAGCCCCAGTACAATGTCTTTTATTTGTTTCCTTTAAAACACAGCTGGGATGCACGTCCCCACATTTATTAGTACAATAATTGCGTTGATGAAAGAAGTACTTGATTAATCACATGACAAGCTTCAAGTTATTTTATGTCTTTGTTTTTTTCTCTCATCTAAGTACTCTTTTTCTCCATAAATATTAATATTAGTACAAAATCATTATTTAAATATGAAATCTCATCTATCGCCTTCTCGCCATGACCAAAATCATGGGCCTAATTGGCATGATGTTGGTTTTGAATGACATAGACGATGAATATAAAGAGTGGGTGTGTGTGTGTGTGATCTTTGAGTCTGGAAACCCTCCCATATCATCAAGGCATGTAAACAATCTATCCATGTCAAATTTCGGTGCATACATAAATAATATTTTGAAAACATTTCAACATTGGCCCCATTCATAGGTCAATATTGTTTCCCATCATGTACTCTATCCCTAGTACAATGTCTTTTATTATAAATAGTTGTTTCCTTTAAAATTCGATCAAGAAAATTAAAACAAAACTAGGATGAGATGGGTCGATATATAGAGTGGGTGTGAGAGTAATATTTGAGTCTGGAAACCCTTCCATATCATCAAGGCATGCAAACAGTCTATCCATGTCAAATTCTAGTGCATACAAAAACATTTTGAAAGAATTTCAATGTTGGCCCCATTCACAAGTTACTGTTGCCCATCATGTGATGATCTAACCCCAATACAATGTATTTTATATGTTTCCTTTAAAACACGACTGAGATGCATGTCCCCACATATTATACTAGTACTGTAAGGGCATGGCACAATAACCACATTGATAAAAGAAGTACTTGATTAATCACATGACACGCTTCAAGTTATTTTATGTCTTTGTATTTTTCTCTTATCTAAGTACTCTTTTGCTCCATAAAGATTATGAGTCATATTTGAGTTTGGAAACACATGTTTTTCTTGCCACATAACTCATGGGCCAAAGTCCCATGTTTTCAAACAGTTTCAATGAAAATTCTATAGAAATGACAAACATGTTTGTCGAAACTTCGTTGATGGAATACTATGACAACAATATTGATGACATCTACGATCATGATGGTATAAAAATTAATGAGCTTCTCTTGGTTTCAAGAATAATTTTTCCTCTATTGAACAAGGCCAACCATGTGAAGGTGGAAGCTCATTTGGCCCCTCACCTCCCCCTCACATCACTCTCAATTGATCCCCAATACCCAATCTATAAAATAGAAAATAATCGAAAGCAACATCCTAGTAAGATTCATGCATAGAAACTACAAAAACAAAAATTAATGAAGGTAAATGAAATTATGTGTTTGTAAATGATAATTTTAGTTTACCACGTACTTTACTCTATTGGTGATTTTTTTTAGGTTTCACATAATAATTAAACAACATGTAACATAAGATATAAAAACATTGCATAAAACTTTAAAACATGTAATTAACATATGCCATTATAAGTAAATTATTTTAAGAGAATAATTCATACAAATTAAAATATATAGTCCCACACCTGATCTAAATCAAAATCTACATAATCATCCTTATTTTGTATCTTGATCTTCTTCATCAAACTCGACATCTATATCATCATCCGGTTCAAAAACGATGTTGAAAGGATTGGCGATATCATCATCATCATCAACGTCATTTTCGAGCATATTTTCATCGACATCATCATCAAGAATTGCAATATTGTCTCCTACTCTTGGATCATGATCTTCTTCATCTTCTTCATCTGTCAATCTTGCATGATCTTCTGGCTCTGTCTGATCTGGCGAATCATCTTCTTGATCTTCAATATCATATTCTTCCTGTAAATGAGTATACTTAACTAGCCTTCCTCTTGGATCATATCTAACAACAAATGACCAATCCTTCTCACCTAGAACATTTGAGTAAAATACCTATTCACATTGGCTTGGAAAAACATAGCGATCATTTCCTCTTTCAAAAACTGTTGTTTTAATAATCGGAAATCCATTGGCATGTTGAATAACAATTCTTTCCTCATCATGTTCATGCATTCGTAACCTATACCATTTGATGTTGAACATAACTAATTTGAAGGAATTAAAGTCACACTCAAGTATATTGTTCAAATACCCATAGAATCTATTTTCAGATTCTCAGGGATGTCTCTCACTCCTAGAGGAATCATTAGTGACCCAAAATACTACAGCTATCCCACTATCAGAAGTTTCCCTGGTTTCATCCAATTGTTGGATGCAAAATTTATGACCATTGCACCACATAGCCATGTGGTGTTTCAAATGCAATATACCAGATATGTAAAAGATGCATTGTCAATTAATAAATTAACATATATATTTATATAACTTGGAAAGTATCTGAAAAATATAGTACACGTGTAGTCAGATTAATATAATATAAAATAAATGAATAAAATGGGTGAATTTTCTTTCATGTCCATCTTTCAAACCATATGCTAAATCAATTTCCCTTTGTGTAACATTGGCATCTCCGTTACGACGAGCTTCTCTAACCAATTCAGACAGTCGTTGCCATGATAACCTACCTCCATGATGTTGTTTACATATTCCAATCCATACATTCATCCAGTCAAGATTGTTTGCAATGTATAAATGCAGTGCATCCCACTTGTTGAGCTCTTTTTCTACCTAAGTAAATTAGAGTGCATTTATTATCAATCCGGTGTTTGTAAGACTTAGAGGCATGTCCAAAGTATATGGATTTTAGAGATAGTTTTTATCTTTTATGGAGATAAATCAAAGACTTATTCTAAGGCTGAATGTGAAAGAGATGCTAAGCTCCTA
>JASDQU010012849.1:307206-325899 GCA_032191745.1 Picea mariana | reverse complement strand
CGGAGCAATAAAATAAAACAAATGCAGAAAAAAAACATAGAAGACACACAATACAAGAGAGACACAGATTTACATGGTTCACCCAGTGTGGGCTACGTCCACCAAAGAACTTGCCAGGTCCTTTCTTTATTATTATCCAACAAAATGAAGGGATACAACCTACAACAAAACCCGCTGTAACTTCCTCTTCTTTCTCTCACAGTCTCCTCTCTTAGAATACAATATTCACCACCACACATAGCCGTGATACATTTCCCTCATAAAAGAGGGTTGCTTTCTAGGGCAAAAAACCCTAACATAATCTCTACCATTAGATCTGCGAGCTTATAATGAACGGTCCAGATTTACAATGAAATTACAATATACTTTTAGAAGGAAATTTTTTCTTCGGGGGCTTCGCCCCCAAACCCCCATTAGGGGACGTTGCCTCCGAACCCCTGCTAGGGGTCTGCTTTCCCCCAGACCCCCCAGCCGGGGGGATATCCCCCCCGAACCCCGCAGAGGGGGTATCCCCCCTCTGCACTCCCCCGCATGGAAGAGTGTACATACTTATGGGGTGTAAATACTTCATGGGGTATAAACATGGCTGAAAGCAAGGACCTCTGAATCAAGAAGATAATCAGGGTCCACAACCAACATGCTATACACAACCTTCTTAGTTTCTGGATTCCAAATATTATAAACTTTGAGATCAGCTTTATACCCAATAAAGATACAGTTTTCAGCCTTCTTATCTAGCTTACTCATGTTTTCCTTTGGAACATGAACATAGGCCTCACAACCAAATAGGTTGAGATGTGTGAGAGAAGGTTTCTTACGGGTCCATACCTCTTGTGGAGTCTTGTCATCCAATGCTGATGAGGGTGATTTGTTGACCAGGTAACATGCAGTACCCACTGCCTCTGCCCATAATTATTTCCCTAACCCAGAACCACTGAGCATGCACCTTTCTTTTTCCATCAGTGTCTTGTTCATCCTTTCTGCAAATCCATTCTGTTGAGGTGTATATGGAGTAGTATTTTTCCTTGCTATACCACACTTCTTATAGAATTCTTCAAATTCATTCCTGCAGAAACCTCCACCATTATATATCCTCATCACCTTAATTCTTTTCTCTGTTTGATTCTCAACAAAATTCTTAAAATATTTAAACATGTCAAAGACTTCAGATTTATTCTTGAGGAAATATATCCAAGTATTCCTAGAGAAGTCATCTATAAATGAGACATAGTACACAGATTTTCCCAATGATGGAATCGACACAGGTCCAAGCACATCATTGTGAACTAGCTGTAAAATTCCTTCTGCCCTCATTGCACCAGAGGGGAATCTTACATGATTCTCCTTCCCATATACACAATGTTCACATAAATAAAAATCCAGAGAGAAGTTAGACATACCTTCAACCATACCTTTACCATATAATAGTCAAAGACCCTTCTCTCCGATATGCCCTAGTCTTTGATGCCACAACATAATCTTTTCTCTAGAGACTGTAGGAGTTCTTTCTTCTTCAACTCCAATATAAGGAACAATGGAAGTATTACATGCATCAATAATAGTGCTTCCTTGTAGCTTATACAAAGTTCCAAACCAAACTCCCTTGAACAACACCATTGCTCCTCGAACCATCCCGCAAGTTTCCTTTTCAAATATTGTTTTTACCCCTCCATCGTCCATTTTTTTTACAAAAATCGAATTTCTATCCAATCCTGGGATGTGAAGAACACCAGGTCATGTTATAATCCTTCCATACATGAGCCTCAACTTGACTTTTCCTCCACCTATGATTTTGGTTGTTGAGTCATCCCCTAGGAAAACATTACCTCCATCATACCTTTCATATTCACAGAATTACTCCCTGTGGGAATTGATATGAAAGGATGCACCTGAGTCAACCAACCATGCCTCATGATCTACATGTGTGATTGAATAAGCCAAGTACACATCCCCTCCTTCTTCCTTGGAGGTATTTTCTTTTGTAGAAGAAGATTCTTCAGATCCCTTGTTTTTCTCAACTTTGGATCTACATTGCTTCTTGTAGTTCCCTTCTTTTCCACATCTTCAACATACCTTTACAAACTTTCCAGGAGACTTAGATCTTCCCTTAGACTTAGATATCCCACTTGAGGACTTATAACTATTTCTTTCCTGGGAGCATCCTCTTGCAAATAATGCATCTGTGTTATGTCCTTCCATTTTCTTCTGTCTCATCTCCTCTGACAACAAGGATGAGACTACTTCATCAAAATTCAAGGAAGTTGTATTAATACATATGGACACAACCATACTATCCCACAAGTTTTTTTAAGATCACAGTAAACTGATACACTTATCTTCATCTGAAATTTTAATCTCAACATATACTAACTGACTTACCACAGTATTGAAGGCATTCAAATGCTCTGCCACCAAGTCTCCGTCTATCATCCTTAGGTTATATAGCTTCCATTCTTATCCATTCTTTGGTTGTAGCTTCCTCTGACACATTCAATAATACTGAATCTGAGAGACATAGTCAGATTTTTCTCTTCGCCTTCCGATCCAAATGTTTCTAGACATCTGCTAAAGTATCTGTAGGTGTAGTACCTGGATCCAGCACGATCCAATGATCTCTGTTCACCAACATATCTTCCAACTTAAGCTTCCATAACTCAAGAATTTTCCCATTATACTTCTCGATATCCATTTTTGAACTACTCTCCATTTTGTTTCACTTGAAAAATCAATACCACATATCTACCACTGTAACAAGGATTATCAGAGTCCCAAGCCAAACCGTTGACTACAAAGGTGTCATGAAGCCAACAAAGCTCTGATACCAAATGTAGATTTTAACATTGTACTATATTTTATTGCAAACAAATTTTCAATAAAAGAACATAAAAGATATAATGGAAAATACACACATTGCATAGATATTTTTCCCCTGGAAACCCAAACCGGGAAAACCAACATATTTTATATTCATTCATAGTGATACATTGTTTACAATAAAATATACATATAGGAGCCAACTGCATCCAAAAACCTAAGCTGGATTAGCCAACAACCCTAATTCCTTAACCAGAAATATAAAACTAGCGGCAAACACCATGTGTTCAAAAACTTCCCAACAATGGACACAGAAATAGAGGTGACACAAAAACGAGGAAAAAATGAGGCACATTTCCCGAGGAAAAAAATCTTGGGGGAACTTCCCCCAAAACCTCGAAGGGGGGGCCTAGAGCCCCCCCCCTCAAACCCTCCTGCGTTCTTGGTGCAACATAGAAAATGCTAGAGATAGTCGTGTAAAGAATATAACACATACCCAACATTGAGAACCGAGATAAAACATCGATATCCGTTCTACCACTTAATGAATATGAAGTTGTCCAATTTTTCCTTCTTCTTGCACATAAAGATGAAGAAGTGATTAGTACCAGTGATGCAGATGACTTCATGCAAGGACTCTCCAACATGGTTGATCAACAAATTGATGATTTCATATGTGTTGGGAGATGTAGATGGGATGTGGGTTGTTTCATTTCTGATAGAGATCCCATTTATGACACTGAGGGTATTTTTCAAGAAAAGAGAATTGAGTTTTCATCTTCATAAAACTGGTCTTTACATGTATATGATGTTGATTAAATGGGCTGGTTTTCATTGATGTCAACCCTTGAAGAAAGTATGGTAGCAAATTCCAGTAGCACAATGATTTGGGTAATGGACCCAAGTTTGTTTGATGGATAATGGTATGAGTTTTGAGATATTTGCAGGTAAGACTATTCCATATGGATAGTACATGTCATGCCATTTATGGTGGTATGTGGAACGTCACATAACTCTTCACGGTCATCTCGGTCATATTTTAAAGGAAACAACTAAAAGACATTGTACTAGGGCTAGAGTACATGATGGGAAATAATAACCTATGAATGGGGCCAACATTGAAATTCTTTCAAAATGTTTCTGTCTACATTAAGATTTGACATGGATAGACTATTCGCATGCCTTGACTATATGGGAGGGTTTCTAGACTCAAATATCACTCACACACCCACTCTATATATCAACCCATCTCATCCTCATTTCATTTTAATTTTCTCGGTCTAATTTTAAAGGAAAAAACTATTAAAAGACATTGTACTAGGGCCAGAGTACATGATGGGAAACAATGACTTGTGAATGGGGCCAACGTTGAAATTTTTTCAAAATATTTTTGTATGCACCAAAATTTGACATGGATGGGATGTTTGTATGCCTTGACTGATCTGAAAAGATCTTTTAATGACCATGGTTGAGTTATTAATTGCATGTGTTCATTAACCATTTAAGAAGATGAATGAAAGAGGATGAATTTAATGAGGATACATAGCAGCCAAAAGACAATATACATATCTGAATTGAAGCAATAAGAACAACAAACCATAACAAGAGAAGTGATAACGAAGTTCGACACAAAATTACCTACGTCTCTAGGCCTTTGTCTCAATGGGGGAGGCTTCTTTATTTATTCTTAAATGATTGAAAAGTATAGAAAATGGATATCATATTGGTCTCACTATGTTATGATTGGCCTCAGAAATCCAACAAAACTAACGGCACTAAAAAAGACTTAGTGTAGCTCCAAGAAATGGCCCGCAAGCGTCTGCTCCTCAACAACTTCCCTGCATAAAAATGGCTTTGGCTTGGCTTTGCTTCAGAATAACTCTGATCTGACTATCCTCATGGCCTCAAATAGGCATGGTTTTTATAGATCTGAAGTTGGTTATCCTTCACCAACTTCCTCCCAAAATCTGGCCTCCAAAAATGCCTAATATCCCCCCAAAATGGTCAAAATCCACTAATAACAGGCCAAAATCAATTAAAAAATCCCAAAAGCATAGTATAAAACCTAGTCTGTATAAAAATATGTGCGCCCCCCTATTCTAGTCACATGCACCTTAATATGGCCAAGCGCTAGCCCAAAGGGCTAAGCATTGACCCCAAGATCACGCTAGCTCCTTGATTTGTGGGCATATGGTGCAATGCAATGGGACCACGCCCCTTCCCATGTGATAAGCCCGTGGTTCTAGCCCTGTGTTACATGGTGGAAGTGCCATGAAAAACACATGCATATGGTTGTGTACATGGCACCTGCACCCGCGCCCCTATCCCTTGTGGTCACATGTGCCAACAAAAACTGTGGGCTGGGACTCAGCCCCAACCCCCCTTCCTCCCCAACACTTATACAATAGACTTTATTAATAATAAAATGGGTTTTAATTCATAAGTAATGTGTCACATTGGTAATTCGACCATTGTGAAGGCTTCACATGGTGGAGAGGTCTCTATTTCAATTCCTGTCCACTCCAATATTAATTTTTGCATACACCTAATCAGCCAACCCATGGGTGCCATGTGGCAGCCCATGTCTGGGCCACATGTCACCCCACAATTTTTTGTTTTGCGATGCCACATGTCAACATGATATTGGTCCTTGTCACTATCCAGTCACCCTGCTGCCTGTGCTGGCACATGTCACTTTTTCCACTGCCACATGTCACCTCCAGAGAGTGCCACGTCACCTTTTGATTGTTGACTTTTTTTTTTTGAATTTTTAGCTGTTTGGGAAAACGGTTAGAGTGAGATAAATCTCGCATACAACATCCATTTGAGAAAGTAAATATATGATCGGAATCACTGCGATGATACGGTCGCAATGGTATTGGTTTCGTTCGATTGTGAGAACTTTCATTTTCAGCCTTTTTTGGACCTGGGAAGCCTCTTGGATCCGATTCTGGATCACACCTCCCCACTAAAGGACCTTTTGGTCCCCAAAAGGTTACTGACCAATCAACAAGATCAGGATAGGCCACTTGATTTTTCCTCTATCTCTGAACTCTGTCCTGTGCAACTGTCTCATTAAGATCAACTGTAACACAATCATGACAACTGACAGCATATTGTTAGCCATTTGAACCCTGTCACATTTCACTGAAGCCACTATCATCCATGTAGACAACATTACTAATGATAGAATCAATAACACGACTACAAATGAGCTGATATACTTGTAATATTTGCATGACATGAGCTTATCTTGAAGCAAACTATGATTGATTTTCCATTCAACAATCATTTCTTGTTCTTTCTTAAGATTGATTACTTCATTTGAAACAATTATTGGTTTGTTGCTTGCTTGCACTGCCTTCTTTAATTGTTCCATTGTTTGAAGTGTTTTATTTTCCTTAACATGATGAGCATGAACCACATAATCTTGACCTGCTTTGGTTAATTGATATTGATTCTTTGTCTTATAGAAGATTGCCTTACGATCATATAAGTATGGACTACCTAAGACCATTCCAAATTCATTTAACGACACTACATCACATGTTACCTTGTCTACATAGTTAGATGAAATTGTAAATTTGATTGTGCACTGTTTTGTTATGTGCATTTGATGATGATTTCTTATCCATTTAAGTGTCTAAGGCTTATGATGTACTTGTGTATTTAACCTCAATTGCTTAACCAATTCTTCTGATATTAGATTAGCTTGAGATCCACTGTCGATTAATGTGTCTATCTTAGTGTGTCGCATGATGGTCCTTATATGAAACAAGTTACTTCTACAATCAATGCCTTCACCAATTTTACCTATCATACCAACCAATGAGACCTTAGATTCGTCACCCGAATCTGATCCTAAGTCTGTGGGTCTAGTTGTCATTGCCATTGTTTTCCTTCTCTTCTTTTCATTGAACCACTTTGGCCTCTTCTCGGGATGCAACTGCCAACATCTATCCTCATCATGTCCCTCTTTCTTTAAATGCTTGCAAGAGGGCTTCTCATCCTTTCTTGCCACTGCATTTTCCTTTTTTCCATGCTACTTCCTCTTGTCCTCTTTCCTTGAAGACGATTCCCCTGATACACCTGTTTTCCCTACTTCAATGTATGTCGCTTGAACAGAAACCTCATCAAGGTTAGTGGGTCCAAACATGAATACGATATTTCTAATATGTGCAGGTAAACCTCCTATATACTTCATAAGGGTTTCCTATGTATGTAAAGGGATATCTAACATCAATGCCATTTTTCGAAATCCATCTGTATGCTCTTGCACTGTTTGTCCTTTTCTTAGTTTTAAAGATTGCCATTCCATTAATTCTTTTTATTTATAAACCAAAGGATAGAATTGTTTCCTAAGTGCATAAATGAAACTTTTCCATGATGGAAATACATTACCCACTTGTTGCGTTCCATTTTGCAACTTTCTTTGCCACCAGATGAGAGTTATCCTTGCAAGCCTCAAAGATGCCAACTTGATCTGTGTGGCCTCATCCTTCATCTGTTGCACACTGTAGTAAACCTCCATCTTCCTAACCCAATTGTCAAGTTTCTCTGCATTAACTTCACCATCATATATGGGTAACTCAAATTTAACATCAAGTTTTAACAATGGCATTTCATTCTTATGTTTATGAACATGTTTCTTTGCATTGGATTTAGAACTTGAACTTGAAGAAGAAGGAAGTGATAATGGATATGAAGGAGGAATCTAAGGAGGATCCTCTTCCTCTTCACTTTTTCCCTTTGAAGATTCACCCAAAACTGGTCTCTTTCGTTCCAAGTAATCCTCGTACAAAACTTTCACCATCTCTGACATAGCAAGGAATTTTTTTTGAAACTCTTTCTCATCAAGAGAAAGTCCCTCTTCTAATGCCATCTTCTTGCTGTGAGAAGATATCTTTTTCAATCCAATTAATGTATTCTCTAAAACAATCTCACCTTCACCACGTTGTATCTTTTCCCTATTTGACATGCAAAACTCAAATCCAAACGTCAACTAGCTCTGATACCACTTGATCCGAAAAGATCTTTTAATGACTGTGGTTGAGTTATTAATTGAATGTGTTCATTAACCATTTAAGAAGATGAATGAAAGAGGATGAATTTAATGAGGAAACATAGCAGCCAAAATATAATATATAGATATGAACTTAAGAAATAAGAACAACAAACCATAACAAGAGAAGTGATAACGGAGTTCGGCACAAAATTGCCTACGTCTCTGGGCCTTTGTTGCCTTTGTCTCAGTGGGGGAGGCTTCTTTATTTATTATTCAATTCTTGCAAAGTACAACAAATGGATATCATACTGATCTCATTGTGTTCTACACGACCTCAGAAATCCAACACAACTGACGACACTGAAAAAGACTGAGTGTAGCTCCCAGAAATGGCCCGCAAGCGTCTGCTCCTCAACAACTTCCCTACATAAAAATGGCTTTGTCCTGGCTTTGCTTCAGCATAAATCTGAAATGACCATCCTCATGGCCTTAAAAAAGTCTGGTTTTTATAGATCTGAAGTTGGTTATCCTTCCCCAACTTCCTCCCAAAATCTGGCCTCCAAAAATGCCCAATATCCCCCAAAAATGGTCAAAATCCACTAATAACAGGCCAAAATCAATTAAAAAATCCCCAAAACATAGTATAAAACCCACTCTGTATAAAAATATGGGCTTAAGCCCCCAAATCACACAAACACCCCCCTATTTTGGTCACATGCACCTTAATATGGCCAAGCGCTAGCCCAAAGGGCTAAGTGCTGGCCCCAAGATCATGATAGCTCCTTCATTCGTGGGTATATGGTGCAATGCAATGGGACCACGCCCCTTCCCATGTGCTAATCCCGTGGTTCCAGCCCCATGTTACAAGGTAGAATTGCCATGAAAAATGTGCACATATGGTTGTGTACATGGTGCCCGCACTCGCGCCCCTATCCCTTGTGGTCACATGTGCCAACAAAAACCGTGGGCTGGGGCTTAGCCCCAACCCCCCTTCTGCCCCAACATTTATACAATAGACTTTATTAATAATAAAATGGGTTTTAATATATAAGTAGTGTTGTGGCGCATTGGTTATTTGACCATTATGAAGGCTTCACATGGTGGAGAGGTCGTTGGTTCAATTCTTGTCCACTCCAATATTCATTTTTTCATACAACTAATCAGCCAACCCATGGGTGCCATGTGGCAACCCATGTCTGGGCCATGTGGCAACCCACAATTTTTTTTTTTTCTGATGTCACATGTCAACATGCTATTGGACCCTGTCATTTTCCAGTCACCCTGCTGCCTGTGCTACCACATGTCACTTCTGCCACTACCATGTGTCACCTCTAGAGAGTGCCACGTCACCTTTTGACTGTGACTTTTTTTTTGACTTCTTAGTTGTTTGGGAAAATGGTCAGAGTGCAATAACTCTCGTATACAAAATCCATTTGAGAAAGTAAATATATGGATGGAATCAATGCAACGCGACGATTGCAATGGAATTGGCTTCATCTGATTCTAAGAACTTTCATTTTTGAGCCTTTTCTAGACCTGGGAAGCCTCCTAGATCTGATTCTGGATCATTGATGATATGGGATGGTTTCCAGACTCAAATATCACTCACACACCTACTCTTTATATTCATCGTTCGTGTCATTCAAAACCAACATCATGCCAATTAGGCCCATTATTTTGGTCGTGGCGAGAAGAAGGAAATAGATGAGATTTTGTATTTAAATAATGATTTTGTACTAATATTATTTATGGAGCAAAAGAGTACTTAGATAAGATAAAAAAACAAAGACAAGAAATAACTGATATTGAAGCTTTTGTGATTAATCAAGTACTTCTTTATCGACGTTATTGCAATCCCTTGTAGTACTAGATGTGGGAACATGCGCCTTGATCATATTTTAAAGGAAATAGATAAAATACACTGTACTAGGGATATAATACATGATGGGAAACAATAACATTTGAATGGGGCCAACGTTGAAATTATTTCAATATGTTTATGTATGCACTGAAATTTGACATGGATAGAATATTCACATGCCTTAACAATATGGAAGGGTTTCTAGACTCAAATATTACTCACATACCCACTCTATATATCGACCCATCTCATCCCTGTTTTGTTTTAATTTTCTTAGTCGAATTTTAAAGGAAGCAGATATTAAAAGACATTGTACTAGGGCTAGAGTATATGATGAGCAATAGTGACCTTTGAATGGGGCCAATGTTGAAATGTTTCCAAAATGTGTCTGTATGCACTGAAATTTAACATGGTGTTGGCTCAGGGAAAGACCCTATATTCAACGCTTCAACAATGCACCAAAAAAACCCTAACTACCAGCCCTTTCAGAAACACCTGTATAGCATATGAAGTCTCACCCAAGGTAGAGACAGGGGTGATTGCAGGACTCAAGTGTCTACAACCTAGCTGGGACACAAATATATGATTACAACACTTAACAGAGCACTTAGCAGTTAACATTCATTAATATTCACTTTGCAGAGGGAAACCCTAATTACAGAACAACACAGTATTCACAAGATCTAATATATCCAAGCACTTAGCATATAGAATTATATCACCTCTAGAATTCATTCCCAATACTAATCACTAAGATACTATTATGTCACGTGAATCTAACATGCATCACTGCACTAAGCATAAATAACATCAATAACATAACAAGTATAATGCACAAAGCAACCACAACACAAAATATACGTGGTTCACCCCAATGTGGGGCTATGTCCACCAACTCTTCTCTTATTTATTGTCTTCTTTCAATCTTCTACAAGAACAGAGCCACAAGAACCCACTCTGCATAGGACAAGAGATCTGAATGCACCTTTCCAGACCCTCCTTCTCCGAGCTAGGTTACAACACAAAGCCTCTTTACAGTCACTTGCACTTAGCTTTACAAGTTCTCATGCACACAATATGCACAAAGCTAACTCAATCACATAGATCCAACTACTTACATCACTTGCACTCAACATAATATAGCACTTAGCACCACATCTCTGCTAGATCTAGTGTATTTCATACATCGTATAGATATCTATTTATACATTACAGAAGGGGCCAAGGCATGTGTAAACCCATGGGCCGACATCCCATACCCATTACATAAACCCTAAACCAAAAAATGCGCTAAGAAGGGGTTGAGATCCCATGATCTCCACTTTGCCTTGCGCTCCACCTTCGACTAGCCCGTCGAAGTCCCAAAATGGGTCAAACGTGACCAAGGTTCTCCAAAACTTGGTTAAGGGCCAATAGGCCCCCAACACTCACCTGTGACTCATCCCGAGTCACTCTTATCAAGGTAACTCTACCAAAAATGCCTCGAGCTTGGCTCGAGCTACCTCAACCTGTTGATTCGCCAGAGCCTCCTACTCGGTGAACTCTTGAATAACCTTCTCCATCATAGGTCCTTCCAAGCGTTGTTCCACTATGGTGACCACTTGTTCTAGTTCTGCACCTCATCCTTCAATTTCCTCAAAAAGTATGCAAGCTGCATCCTGCACTAGTTGGAGTCACTGAGTCACTTCCATGACCTTACTCTGTATGGAATGGAATTGCTTCTAAACTGTGTGTTGTTCCTGGGATCGTTTCATCCTCTTGATCACTGATAGTGGCTTCAAATTCACTTGCACTATTGTTGCTTGCTGCTTGGCCTCCTGAAGCTGTGACTCCAGTGTCCTTAGTTTAGGGTCCTCTGCAAGGCGCTCGTAAGTCTACACACTTCGACTGCTAATATGTTTAGATTCTAAGGCCAATGCTTTGATTCTATGGATTGCGCTTTGGGCAGTTTCTTCTCTCTAGTCTCACACTTCTTGCAGAGTGCTTGGTACTACTTGTAGCTCTAGTTCTTCTACCCTCTGTTGGACCTGTTGAATGGCTTCAACATTCTTCCCTACTTGGATTTCCACTGGGTCTTCTTCCATCTGTTATAAGCCCATCACAGAGTGAAGTGCTCTAGTGACTGCTTCTTTAACTCCAATCTGCTCTGTGAGCAACTGTTCCTTCTACTTCTATATCTACTCTCTATCCTCTGCCAACTTGGCTTGGATGTCATCTTTTTCCTGTTGTGCAACCCAGTGTTGCTCTATGGCTTCCTCTTTTTCTTTCCTTAAGGCCTCTGTATCGTGTTCTTTTTCTTCCTGAACATGATGAAGGCAAGATTTAGTCCCATTTGCTATTCGGCGTAGCTGGGTAGGCTCATCTCCCAACTTTGTTCCTTCTAATGACGGGGGCATAGTAGACACTACGTGGATGGAGTAGAGGACTTGTTGTACCCCTTTCAGCTCTACTTCAATTATTTCATACATGGTCTCTTGTTTGGCTTCATTGTGCTGTAAGATATCTTCTGAAGTATCTTAGACATCGACGATCATGAAATCTATGTCATCCATCGTGAGCACACTCTGCATCTGTGGTTTACTAGCTTTGGACTTCTTCCGTGATGTAGGTTTCGTGGGGGAAACCTTTATTTTCTTAGAGGTCTCAGCTTCATCAAGAGGATCCCTAGGTGGTGTTACTTCACCTTGTTTATGCTTGTCTTCTTCTCCTTTGTCCTCTTCTTTGTCTACTTCTTCATCACCTCCCCCTCCAGGCGAGTCTGAAGCAATCTCTTATGAGGCACTATTCAACTCCTGTACCTCTTCCTTTTTCTTCCTTATGCTATTTCTGGGTGCATCGTACTCTTCCCGAGTAACCACAAGACTTCCGATGAGGTCAAGGTTGGAAAATTCTACCTGGTCGACTGGAATAAGGATCTCTGTAGGCCACTCCTTAGTTATTGTTTTCATGTCCTCCTTAGTGAGCTTATAATAATATTAGAGCTCTTCTTTATGTTTATCTCCACGCGCAGTGATATAAATAAAATGTCTATCTACGCGAAACTTCACAAATGGTTTGAACCTGTGCAGGGTGTTCGACATCATATGAGGGAAAAACTCAATAACCCTCTTCAATTGCAGGTAGTAGGTGTGGAACACCACGTTTGACTGCCATTGTTTCACCATGTCGCTTGAATACCAGAGCGTGGTGAACTTCCTAGTTAGGGGTTCATATGGCTCAATCTCAAGGAAGGTCTCTCCTTCTGGCATCTCCCAGGCAATGAAAGTGATGAGGATAAGTAGCCAACTAAAATGAAACTCATAGCCCTGATCCTAAGCTTTGCGATAGTCTTGTTCTAACTGGTTGACGAGGTAACTCACCCAGTTCATCTGTAGTCCTTCAATGCATTTTCCCGCGAGGTCAACAATGAACCCCGTGACCTGTGTGGGTTTGTACTTCCTTACTAGCTTACCAACGATCCACTGGTAGGCTAGGCGCACTGTGCCATTATGAATTGAGGCTACCTTGTAGCCTTGCTTCCCCTTTTCCACATCGCCATAGGTATCTTTAATTTTATGCACCAGGGCGCGATCTCCAGCCTTCTCTGGATAGAATTATTATGGGTCTGGTCCTTGCATGATTAATTTAGTGATCCTATGGATCAACACTGGATCTATGGTGATGCATCTATCCAGCCACAGATAACTTCCATGTAAGAAAGACAACAAGATTTTAATGCACGCATTAACCTCCTGATGCCTTCTAAAGTGTGGTATCTTCATCACGTTTAGGATAGTGGACCTCGTGATGTCCATAGTCCACGGCTAGGGGATGATATTCAACTTATTCTCCTTTGTTTTGGTCAAATATTCGTGTGGGGCGAGCATTCCATAGTTATTGTGGTCTCCCAAGTTGAAGTCACTGATGTTCAACGTCATGATCTATCCTAACTATGGCCCTACTGTGCGTATCCCCTTCGGGAGGTACCCAGTAATCAAGGTGTAGTCGAAGTCCCTCAGGACACTGTCACGGCTCATCGCGCTAGCCAGAGGCAAGATATAGTTGAGCAGGATAGATGGGATGAGCTTCTCATTCGCCAAGTCATCACGATCCTTGGTTCGTTTCTCTTTCGTAGCTTGAGATGGTCCAGATCCATGAGCAATCGACGAGGATTATTTCACTCCTCTCATCGATAAGGCTTGGACTCTTGCGGAAATGACCTTCTCAATCATGAGGTCTATGAGGATATCTTCGTTGTATTTCTCTACTACGTTGAAGTCACCCGACATGCACTCTTGAGATCAGGTATCTTAGGTTAGTGATCAATTACTCGATGTAAGAGAATGGGTGGCGAGGTCTCAAATAGGCACATCACAAAAGCAACTAGTTCTCTATGGCATCGAATAATCATAGTTTTCAAAAGTGTTCTCAGTGCAACACTTGATGGGATAAATAGCTAACATCGTAATGGATTCCTCCAATGTGTAGGAATGCCTTAATCAATTCAATTCCATCTGTTATGGTGCAGTCCTAACGGTCTAATGGCGATATATCTATCCATAACTATGGTTCGAGCCGTTTTGGAGCATTGGGATAATGGTCGGGATGCCTCCAACGACCATATTTCTTCACCATGGTGAAGTGCCAATCTTCATTACTCTGTTATCCCGACGAAGTTCCAGTTCTGCAAACCTTCCTTCTACGAAGTCCTCCCTGGAACTTCCTGTAATTTCTCTAACTTTGCTTTCTTCTTACTGAGCTTTCTGGCTTTCTTTCCTGTAATCTGAGTCACTAGTTTCCTTTTTCCATTATTGTTCTTATCTTCTCTTGGTATAGTAACTTCGCACTGTGGAGGGTCTTTCATAGGGTTCGAGGGTAATACTTCTTCTCTTTCTGGGGTAGGTGCTCTACTCTCTTGTACATACAAGTTTTTCAAGTCTTCCTGTGTTCTTTCATCTTCGACGTCCAGATCTCTGGTCCTCAGTAGCTTCGACTGGTCCTCTTGTTCTTCTAGTAAGTGCACTATTCTCCTAGCCATGAAATATCTTATTTCTTTCTTTTTATGTTCTATATCCTCCTCTTCTTGTTTCCTTCTTATATGATCTTTATCATTCCAGGTTTTTCCTAGAAAAATAGCAAATGGGGTGTTGTTCTCAACAATTTTAATGATCTCAAATTCTTCTTCTATCGAAGTCCCATGAGCACTCATAGATATCTGGGTAAGTCTTCCACATAGGGTTATCATCTTCCATTTAAACAATGTTATTCCTCCCAATGAAGGAACCATAACATGCTTTCCAAAAATTTCCCAAGTTCTTTCTGTCATGATATTCACCTATGTTTCCTCATCTAGAACACAGTCTATGTCAAAGTCTCTTATTCTTGTTTCTATGCACTCCTTCTCTTTTAAGATCTCTTATAATTTGATATCTCTGTGATCATTCAGGGTTTATTTTATCTATAGTAATACAGTCTCTGATTCTTTCTGGGGTTCTATCAGATCCTTAGTTTCTTAGCTTATCTCATGGTTTTCTTGTCTCATATTCATGTTTTCAACTTTAGCAATCATTCTAGAGAAATCCAAAACTTCATGGTCCATAGCTTTACAACAAAGACAACTAGGACCTCTTCCAGGGAATTCCTTAGCAAGATGTCCCGGTCTTCTGCAACTATAAAAAATATTTAATCCTCTCTTTCTTTTAAATGACCCCCAACCTTTCTGGTACTGCACATTAGGATCACAATAACTAACCTGCAAAAAATTCTTTCTAGGATCCTGCATCCATTTGTTAGTCCAAACATTCTTTCTATGCATAGGAATAACAAATCTTTCATTATTCTTATCAGATCTACTCATATCCAATCTTCTTTATTCTATCTGTGCCCTAGTTTTCAGACTAGGAAAAAATCTATTAGACATACCTGTATCCATTCTTTCGAAACAATTTTTTTCACTTATCTTACCTTTCTCAGAGCACAAAGCTTTAATATCTTACCTCTTTTCTTCAGATATGATTCCTTTCTTAGCACAGAGCTTCACAGTCAAGTAGAATACTGTGCACTAAAGAAACATATCTACGTAAAGAGATTTATTTTCTTCAGTTCCCAACAATAACAGTTTTAGGTCCTGACAACAGAACCATTTGTTGGCATAGGGACAGACCTAGGGTTCAATGGTTCAACAACGCACCAACAAAACCCTAACTATCAACCCTTTAGGCAACACTTGCGAAGTAGATGAAGTCTCACCCGAGGTAGAGGCAGGGGTGGTTGCATGACTCAAGTGTCTACAACCTAGTTGGGACACAGATCTGTGATTAAAACACTTAACAGAGTACTTAGTAGTTAACATTCATTAATATTCACTTCGCAGGGGAAAACCCTAATTACAAAACAAAACAGTATTCAAAAGATCGAATATATCCAAGCACTTAGCATATAGAATTAGATCAGATATAGAATTCATTCCCATTACTAAGCACTAAGCTACTATTATATCAGGTGCATATAACATGTATCACTGCACTAAGCATAAATCACATCAATAACATAACAACTATAATGCACAAAGCAACCACAACATAGAATATACATGGTTCACCCCAGTGTGGGGCTCACCAACTCTTCTCTTCTTTATTATCTTATTTCAATCTTCTACAAGAACAAAGCCACAAGAATCCACTCCGCATAGGACAGGGGATCTGTGTGCACCTCACCAGACCCTCCTTCCCTGAGTTAGGTTACAACACAAAGCCTCTTTACAGTCACTTGCACTTAGCTCTGCAAGTTCTCATGCACACAGTATGCACAAAGCTAACTCAATCACATAGATCCAACTACTTACATCACTTGCACTCAACACAATATAGCACTTAGCACCACATCTCTGCTAGATCTAGTGTATTTCTTACATTGTCTAGATATCTATTTATACATTACATAAGGGGCCAAGGCATGGTTAAACCCATGGGACGACATTCCATACCCGTTACATAAACCCTAAACCCAAAAAATTACCTAAGAAGGGGCCGAGATCCCTTGATATCTGCTTTGCCTTGCGCTTTGCCTTTGACCAGCCTGTCAAAGTCCCAAAACTGGTCAAACATGAACAAGGTTCTCCAAAACTTGGTCAAGGGCCAACACATGAATAGAAAGTTCGCGTGTCTTGACGATATGGGAGGATTTCAAGACTCGAAGATCAGTCACACACCCACTCTTTATATTCATTGTCTTTGTCATTCAAAACCAACACCATGCTAATTAGGCCCATGATTTTGGTTGTGGAAAGAATAAGGCAATAGATGAGATTTCGTATTTAAATATTGATTTCATACTAATATTCTTTATGGAGAAAAAGAGTACTTAGATGAGAGAAAAAAACAAAGACATAATATAACTTGAAGCTTGTGTGATTAATCAAGTACTTCTCTATCAACTTTATTGCATGCCTTTGCAGTACTAGATTCAGGGATGTGCATGTCGGTCACATTTTAAAGAAAAAAGATAAAATACATTGTACTAGGGATAGAGTACATGATGGGAAACAATAACCTCTGAATGGGGTCAATGCTGAATTTCTTTCAAAATATTTTTGTATGCACTGAAATTTGACATGGATAGACTATTCACATGCCTTGACAATATGGGAGGGATTCTAGACTCAAAGATCACTCACACACCCAATCTATATATCAACCCATCTTGTCCTCATTTAGTTTTAATTTTCTCATTCGAATTTTAAAGGAAATAACTATCAAAATACATTGTACTAGGGCTAGAATATATGATGGGCAACAATGATCTGTGAATGGGGCCAACATTGAAATTGTTTCAAAATGTTTCTGTATGCCCCAAAATTTGACATGGATAGACTGTTTGTATTCCTTGACGATATGGGAGGGTTTCTAGACTCAAATATCACTCACACATCCACTCTTTGTATTCATCGTATGTGTCGTTCAAAACCAAAATCATGCCAATTAGGCCCATGATTTTGGTCGTGGAGAGAAGAAGGAAATAGATGAGATTTTGTAATAATATTCTTTATGAAGCAAAACAATACTTAGATGAGAGAAAAAAAAAGACAATAAATAATTGATATTGAAGCTTCTACGATTAATCAAGTACTTCTTTATCAATGTTATTGCATTCCCTTGTAGTACTAGATGCGGGGATGTGCGTCTCGATCGTATTTTAAAGGAAATAGCTAAAAGACATTTGTTATCACTAAAATTTTGTCCGCACAGGGCGACAAGAACTCCGCATCGTCAGCACAGAAAAACAGTCATTCATGGCACAAGGTTAATTCCATAGCACAGCAAAAGGGTCAAAACTATACAAAATGGCCAAAAAATTACAAGGTGCTTTGCACCCACTGGGCGCGCGCGCACGCGCGTAACATCTTCGTATCGGGAGTGCATATGCACGGATGTGGGGTGCAAAACCCGCGTGCCTGCTGTTGAGCTCTAGATCTACCTAAGTAAATTAGAGTGCATGCATTATCAATCCGGTGTTTGTAAGACTTAGAGGCATGTCCAAAGTATATGGATTTTAGAGATAGTTTTTATCTTTTATGGAGATAAATCAAAGACTTATTCTAAGGCTGAATGTGAAAGAGATGCTAAGCTCCTATTCAGAAGTCATCTTCATAGATCTCATGACAGTGTTCAACACTTGCTTTTCCAAATGGTAAAAACAGTAAGCATAAAATCTATTCTAAGGCTGACTGTGCAAGAGGCACTAAGCTTCTATTCAGAAGTAGTCTTCATAGTCCTCATAACAGTAATCAACTTTTCTAGAAGGTAAAGAGAGTAAGAATTCAAGAGACAGTTTAAAACCTATCAAATGTTGGAAGAACGAAACTCCTATTCAAGAGATGCATTCATCATTCTTATTTCATTCATTCATTAACATCAAATCCAATCAAAATACTGAAAGCATGAAATAATTCAAAAGCATTCAAAGCTATCTTAATGCTTGAAGTCTAACTGTTCATTGAGTTCTCATTCAAGAATCCATTCACAATGATGAGTAA
>JASDQU010012849.1:284983-307106 GCA_032191745.1 Picea mariana | reverse complement strand
ATAAGGTATGTCTTCTATCTATTTAAAACAACTATGAAACTACCAGATCCTATTATCTAGGACAACTTTAAATGACTAGAATCCAAGAGTATCCAGATCCTAAATTATGTCACTAAAAAATGAGCTACTATTTCCAAAATAGTCCACAACTCAACAACTTAATATAACAAATATTGCCAGCAATACTCTACAAAATAGAGATTTTGTTTGACTCTGTAAAGAAGATCGATATCTTCACATCTCCTTGATCAAAACGAGTATTATTTTCCATATCTCTTGGAGGACCTTTAAACAAAAATTGTAACCAATTTTGATGTTACCTTTAAGATAAAATTGCAGCAGAGGCTTTGGCATTTTTCTACTTGAGCTTTGTGGTTAACACAACATTGTGCCAGTAAATCCTAACATTGATTTCCCTGAGTTCCTTAAGCAGCACCCTTTGTTCCTTCTTCTTCTTTTTAAGACTTTGAATTCTTTCCTGCTGGCGAGCATTACACTATTCTACCTGCATCTTTTCCTTCTTTAATTGTTTTATGGTTTTCTGAAATTCTTTAATCTTTTCCTTATCAGTTCTTATCTCTACTCTGAATCCTGAACAATCTTCAGAGGGTGCAGTTTCATTCAGATTTAAAGTAACACTAGGTTCTTTGGCTTTAACCTGATATTTTGAAATCAATCCTGAGCTATGTTCTTCTTCAGAACTTGATGAATCCATAGCTCCAGGTACATCTGGTAGGTAATCTGAATCTTCCATGTAATTCTGTGTTTCTTCATGAAATTCACTGATGCCTTTAGCCATCTCTTTAGCCTTAGCTAATCTAGTTGAGGCTCTCGTTACAGGGCCTGCAGGTGGTGATAGTTTTCCCTTTCCTTTGCTGACAGATTTCTTGGGAAAAGAAGTCCTCTTTGCTTTTTTCCTGGTGCTTGTTTTAGCCTCCTCAGAATCATCATCTATGATTATGGTGTTCTCTTCTTTAATGGCAGTATTGAACATTGCTTTTGAGTTTAGCCGATACTTATTAGTATCTCTAGTTGAATTTCTCCGAGGTTTTTGTGATACACATGCACCCTTTTTCCTTTTTCCTTTGACTGCAACATTCTTTTTGCTGGTGGATGGCATTTCAGTCTTGACTACAGTTTGAGAAAATGAATCATTTTCTGACTCTGTCTCTTCTTTGACATCTTCCTTAGGAAGCACCTTTTGTTTGGGCTCCCATATAGGTCTTTTACTCCTGCTCTTTTTAGTTACCTTGCTATCAGAAGATTCGTCTTTTACAGGGTTTTCATCAGCAACATCTCGACCCTGTTTAACAGTTTTCCTCCCTCTGCCCTTTTTTGACTTATTTGATTTAACAATAGGTTTTAAGGATTCCATGAGCCAATTCTAGGGCTTTTGTAGTTCATTTAGGGTAGACACGACTAGGGTTTTAATCGGGACTTGATGGAACAAACTGCCCTTGGCATTAGTGGAAATAGATTGTACTTTCTTGGACATTTTTGTCAAACTTTTAAGTAGGAAATAAGGAAGGTTTAAAGGGTAGTCACCATTTAGATGCATCAATATTATGATATGATAGATATAGATAAAATAAAACCTCCCTTCGTAGGTGATGTATATGTGAATCACCACCAGGGCAGTGTGCCATTCGGGTCGGACCTAGCTGCGAGGAATTCCCCTTCTCCAATCCGGATTCTGCTTCTCTGGAAGGAGGAATTGATTCACAAACTCAGTGACCATGTGTTCCCTCTTCCACCATCTTTCCCCTCCAACTGCGAGCCTATAAGCCTTGGCTATAGTCTTCTCTGTCACTAGCATCAACATTTTTCCGATTTCGACTTCATGACCATCGAAATTCAAAGCAAATTCCATGGAAACCCATTCGTCATATCCTTGAAATGTAGTGAGGAACTCAAACCACTCGGCGTCTCTGAATCTTTGAGCTATTTGAGGGTAGGCTTCAAGGAGTTCGACACCTTCCGGTTTGATTCTGGCCACTTGTCCACTACACTTTGGCGCCATTTCAACTCAAATATGCAACTAACACCCTCGGGTTCTGAATTTCCTTCCTGCAATTGTTGATATGCCTGATGCTTTGAATGGATGCCTGTATTTCTTCCTGCAGGGTCGAACTTAAAACAACTCAAACTGATCACATAATAATCATTAAATAATAGGGGATCTTGAAATGAACCCTGCGCGTGTGTATAGAAATTATGTTCTGAACATGTTGGATATAGATATGATTACCAAATTCTCGTGGGAACACATGAACTCTTATCTTATGATCTCGTTATCATAACTAAATTGGGATAGTAGGTGCATCATTTGGCATGATTATTTGGCGCTACGGGAATAGGCTTATTCCCGTAGCGCGTTTTGACAATTTAAAATTTGAAATTCCAACGGCATAAAGGAGACACTTCTAGTTTAAACAATGTTTTTTATAACCAAAACTCAAATAAATCATCAAAAATTAATGCAAACCATGAAATAAAAAATCTTAAAAAATGAAATCAGCTGAAAATGAAAAATGAGGGATGGATAAGGAGGGTTTTATGACAGGGGTTTCTTTCTTAAACCAAGAAAAAAGTAGAGACTAACATTGGCTCCTTCTGGGGATGGAGTTTTGATACTAAACTCCAAGAACTGCAGACCATTGCCTTTCCTTTATCTCCGATTCATTTATTTCCCTGTGATTGTCTATCTTTTATTCTTTGCATAACTGTAAAAACAAGTCCATTGGGTATATGGAGTCTTTATTGAAAGAACACCTACTGTACTAACTCTAACCTGTCGTACTTTTAGATGAAATAATGCTTCAAAAACCTCCCATTCACTGGGCCCCCAAAAATTTCAGTGTTATCTAAATTATGAAGGAGGAAAGTATTATTGTTCATTACCTTGGTTATCCTAAAAGGACCATACCACAGATTATCAAACTTTCCATGTTTTTCTTTATCTTCTCTCCTGGCATCCCATCTCAATACCAAATCTCCTTCGTTAAAAACATATTTCTTGGTTCCTTTATCAAATGTGGCCTTGATTTTGTTCTGATGAGCAGCAGCTTTCTGGTTAACCTGTTCTCTGGCCTACTGAACTTCAATGAGCTGAAAAACCCTTCTTTGTACGTCATTGGGTTCTTCCTGTTCTTCTTGCAAAAATTTCAAAACTGGCAGGCCCAATTGAGTCGAAAGGACAGATTCTGTGCCATATACCTTCTGGAAAGGAGATGTCCCAATATATTTCTTGTTGTTGATGCGATTAGCCCATAAAGCAAATTTCAACTTAGAATCCCATGCTTTTTTATTTTCTGCCAACAACTTTTTGATAATCCTTACCAGTGTCTTATTAGAAGATTCAGCCAACCCATTTCCCTGGGGGTAGTAGGGAGTAGAATGAACCAATTTGATATTGTATTTATTGCATAATTCAAGCATGGAATTTGACTTAAAATCCTGTGCATTATTAGTGACCAACTTTTTAGGACATCCAAACCTGGAAAAAATATATCCCTCTAAAAATTCCATGATTACCTTGTCTGTAGTATTTCGAGTCGGAATTGCTTCTATCCACTTTGTAAAGTAATCAGTGGCTGTAAGAATTCATCTATGCTACCCTGATGAAGCAGGATTAATTTCTCAAATGAAATCTAATCCCCACTGTTGGAACGGTCTGTGTGCAATGATTGGTTTCAGAGGCATGGATACAAGTTTTTGTTTTTCGACAAATTTTTGACAGGGTTCACATGCCCTGACCTGAGAAAAAATATCTGAGAATAGAACTGGCCAGTAATAGCCCGCTCTCAGGATTTTGAAGGCAGTTTCCTTCCAATGATGATGCCCTCCACAAACACCATTATGCAAATCTTGAAAGATTTGTTTAGTCTCTTTTTCATCCACACATCTTAATAGAAAACTATTGGGATCTTTCCAAAACAGGGTCTTATCAATAATGCAATAGTTTACAGCTTTCAAATTTAATGATCTGTATTTTGATTTATCTAATTTTGGGGGAGATTGAAAATTTAGCAAGAAAAACAAGATGTCCTTATACCATTCTGAAGAAGCATATTTGCTGATTATTTGTAAATCATTTTCTTCAATCTGAACAGAAGGGTCCTGTGTCATATCTGAAAGATGGTATAATCCAATTGCTTTGTAATTGGATTCCATCATCAATTTGGCGAGACCTTGTCCCTTTATCAGCTGGGTAGGCTTTATGGTGATATCATATTCCAAGATTTTTGTTATCCATTTCCCCCTCTTACCTTCACAATCAGGCTGAACCAATATTTCTTTGACTACACTGCTTGGGACATAAGCAGTAATTTTTGATTGAAGAATATATACTCTGAAAGATTTTAAATCCTTTACTAAGGCATAAGCCTGTTTTTCTATTAGATCATACTTCAGTTCAGAATCCCTGAGAGTTTTGCTAAAGAATGAGATAGGCTGCTCGTAACCTTGTTCATTTCTTTGCAGAAGAACAACGACTATAGTATTTTCTGATGCAAATGAAAAAATTATGAATTCCTTTGAAAAATATGGGCTAATTAGAATAGGTGCATGAAAAATAGTCTGCTTGATCTTTTCGAAGGATTCTCTTTCCTCCGGTATCCACTTAATTTCTGCATCCTTTTTAAGCATATCAGTGATGTATTTGACAATCTCTGCAAAGTTAGGTATAAACCTCCTCAAAAAATTAATCTTACCAATGAAGGACTGAATGGACTTTTTATTTCTCAGAATTTCGATTAGCTGAATAGCCTTTACTCTTTCTGGATCTATTTTAATTCCTTCAGGTGAAACAATATGTCCAAGAAGCTTACCTTCCTCCATGGAAAAATGTGATTTTTTGGGATTAAGTGATATGCCATACTTCCTGCATTTCTCAAAGGTCTGCTTCAAATGCTGTAAATGATCTTCATCTGATGCTGAAAATACAGTGATGTCATCAAGGTAAATTACCACAAACCTATCTTTCTCGCCAATGAAATCTATATCCATAGCTCTTTGAAATGTATCCCCAACATTCATTAGCCCAAGAGGCATCTTTTCGTACATAAAGGTGCCCCATGGAGTGGTAAAAGATGTTTTCTTTTTGTCTTCTTCCATTACTGCTATTTGATTGTACCATGAATATCCATCTAGCATAGAAATTCTTTTTGCGCCAACAACCTTTTATAAGATATAATCCATCTTTGGTAATGGATAATTATCTTTCAGATAACATTTGTTTAGATTCTGGAAGTCTACACAGAGCCTTATCTCTCCATTCTTTTTCCCGACGGGCACAAGGTTTGCTACCCATTCTGAGTATCTTAATGGCACTATGATTTTTTCTTCCAGTAGCCTCTTCAATTCCTTTTCTATTATTGGTAACAGTAAAGGATTGAATTGCCTGAATTTCTTCTTTACAGGTTTTGATCCAGGTTTTAGAGGGATTTTATGCTGAATAATTTCTGTATCAAACACTTTCAAATCTTCATAAGACCAGGTGAATATATCTGAATATTGTTTCATTAATTCAATATATGCTTCCTTCTGCTTCTTTGATAATCTCCTGGGTACTTTTACCAACCTAGGATTTACATCTGAACTAATGTCACAGTCTTCTATGTCTGTCTCTTCTGTCTGGATAACAACCTTCTTGGAGACATCATTGTGATTGAACAATCTTTCTAATGGAACCAAACCCTTAGGCAAATGGTTTGTATTCAATTCAATGATCTTGTGACCAGCAATAGTATCTTGAAGAATTTCTGCAGTATGTATTTCTGCTTCTGCTTCTTCATCATCTTGATCAATTAAAATGTTAGAAAACTCCTCAATGGTTTTCATAAATCTCTGAATTTCCTCATCATCTTTAAAAACCTGCCAATGTTTTATATTATCCGGGATTGAAGGTCTGTGTCTGACTTCAATTTGAAAGTTTAGATTAGGAAACATCGGAGTTTTAAAATTGCTTGCTGCAAATGCCAAAGAATCAGCCTACTGATTTAAATCCCTGTGAACAAAAGTAATATTGAATGCCAAGAAGAAGTTATCTATATAATCCCACACCTCATTTCTGTATTGTTTCATTCTTTGCTGCTTGGTTTGATATATGTTTCTAACTTGGTGAACAATAAGTTCAGAATCTCCAAAAACAGACAACTCATCTATTCCCATGTCTCTTGCAGATTTCAATCCTAACAACAAAGCTTCATACTCACTGATATTATTAGTGGTGTCAAATTCAAGTTTATATGACATTGGAATAACCTCCTTGGTAGGGGAAATGAAAACAATACCAGCTCCAGAACCTTCTTTAGAACTAGCCCCATCAAAATACATTTTCCAAATCAAATGATCTTCACTATCTCTTACTGTAGTTATTGACTTTCTGACTAATACCTCTGCCATTTCCTCGTCCATATGAAAAATAGAAGAGCCCAGATCATCTTCTACAACATATATAGGGTGATTAGTGGGATTATCATGATCACTTACCAAATAAGCCAATCTGAATTTTCTATATAACCTCCATTGTTCACCACCAAAAACAGGTATGGTTGCATAGCTTAGGTCCATCTACAGAGTGCCACCTACCTTTTTAGCCCAAGATCTCGAAAGAAGCATCCCAAATTTTGGTGGTATGTTAGCCACGATAACATCTAACACCACACTCTTCATAGGTAACTGGGAAAGAGTTACGACCACATATTTCATAAGTCCAAGACATTTGACTTTCTTGGAATCAAAAGAATATAGATCATGATATGGTCTAGTAATGTCTAACCCTAATTCTTCCATCACCACCTTAGGCTTGACATTATGCGAAGCACCAGAATCCATTAAGCAATTGTGCAGTATCTTGTCATGAATATTTAATGAAATGTAGAAAGGTGGAGAAGCATCAATTTTGTCTTCAACGTGAGGACCAATAGTAATAGCAGGATTTTCATCTTCAAGGTTGACTGTATCTGAGAAAATGACATTAGCTGGAGATTCTAGAGCCTTAAGGACAGTTTTTATGAATGGTTCTATTTTCAAAAGTTCTAATAATGGTACTGGAATTTTAATTTTGTTGATTTCATGTTAAAGATTGAAAGCAGAGACATTTTTATCTGGTTCCCTTATATCAGCAGTGCTATGTTTGACAGGTTTCTTTAATGAATGATCTGTTTGAATATTAGGAACAACTTTGATTTCCCCTGTCTTTCCTGAAGTACTAGCTTTCTTTGTAGAAATAGGTATGCCTACTTTAGGTGCCTGAGAACCAGATCTGAGATTGTATCTTTTCCCTATGGGTTCATGCTGAACAATCTCCTCTTCATTCCCTTCCTCAAACTGATTTGAAATCAAAGTGTCTTCATATTCTTGTTGTGTTACATGTAAAGGGATTGATTCAGAATCAGTCAAGTGAACTGCAGAGTCTTCTTCTGTACCATCATTATCTTCCTCATATACTGCATTATTCTGAAAAGGTGGTAATACCTTTTGGTCATCTTGATTTTTTCTTTCTCTTGGTAAAATCTGGGGTACATTGTTTGGTCTCCTGAATTGATTGGGATTTCTATATCCACCCTCTTGTGCAGGTCTATTGGGCTGTTTTTGTTCCATATTCAACCTTTCCATCTCAGAAGTCAAAGTTTTCAACATCTTTGTCATTTCATCCATTTTAATATTGGATGCTGAATTAGAAGATGAAGGAAACTCTTCTTTTTACTTTTTTCTATCTCTGTCACTTCTGGATTTCAATTTGTCTGCTGCTAATATGTTTGATTCTACCTCAATAGCTGCATCTTGCATTAGGTTGAGGGTAGAAACTCTCCTTTCCCTAAGCAATAAGGAAAATTCAACATCAAATGTATTGGAAAATGTGATTTTGGCTGAAGCCTCTGAAGGTTTTATCTCTTCTGGAATTTTATCGTACATCAGGTTGAACCTTTTGGTAAAATCAGGAATTGATTCTCCTTGTTTCTTTCTTAAAGCACCAAATTCAGTAAGGTAATACTGAAAATCTTTTTTATCTGCCCATCGATTTAAAAAAGTCTCATCTAAGGCTGTAATATCAGCTATTGAGTTAGCAGGCAAACTTCTGAACCACTTTCTTGCTTCCCCATCTAAAATTTGTACGAATAATCTCATCCATACATCAGCATGCTCTACATTAAAATTGTCTGCAAAACTATAAAATGAATTCAAATTTTCTTCAGCAGTAACTGATCCTTCTCCATCAAATATGGGAAAATATTTCATATAATCATTTGGTGGAAAAGCATACATGACTTGAGGAAGTACCAGAAGGGCATACCTGGCTGCAACTATTTGGTCCATTCTGTCTGCGGCCATATTAGCTGTGTTTGGATTTTGGGGAATAAGCAAGATTGATGCTGCTGTGGATGAAACAATCCCTTGTGTTTTACAATTTATTTGTATTGTCCCTGAGCCTTGTCTTTCAATAGATGTAAATTTCTCTTCTGGACTTTGATCAACTAATGGACTGAGAAATAGAGGATTATCAAAATAACAATAAGGTGTTCTGAAATCTTCAAGTGAGGAAGATTCAGAAGATGATGCAGAAGTCTCTGTTTCACTCTTAATACTTGTGCTGGGAACTCTCAAATCTCCAGTTTCAGATAACAAGTATGGAAATTCCTATTTAATAAGCTCAATACGCAACTTCCTTTGTTCTGAACTTAATTCTAAAACATTTTTTGAGAAAGAAACTGTATCAGACTTAACAACAGGCTTATTTTCACTTTCAGGTTTCAAATCTTCATCTACCTGGGTTTTAGTGATTTCAGAAGATTCTTCTTGAGAACTTTCTGAAGATAATTTCCCTTTTGAATGTGAAGACTGACTAGGAAGAACTTTAGGCTTTCTTAGTATTTTTTCAGGGTCTGGCACTACTGCTACGGGCTCAGGATCTGGATTTTTCCTTGTTACTGGTCTCTTATTTGATGGTGGAGGATTTTTTGGAATTTTAGGTCCTTTCCCTTCTTTCTTAGGAGCCAGAATTACTACAGAGGAGTCGCCAGGTGAATAATCACAGTCTTTAGAAAATGTCCAAAATCTTGTTCACCATAAAGATTTGAATCTAAACTTGTCGTTTCCCCAAGGAAGTTATCTTCATTTCTTTGATCCCCGGCAACGACGCCAAAAATGTTAGTCCCTAAAGTTGCACTCGACTGGTAAGGGCAAGCTAGGGCATCATTTATTTTATTGCAAAGTATTTTTTAGGGTTTTATGATTTGGTTTTGGTTTAATGGTTGAAAACTGGGTCAAACTTACAGCATGGCACGAAAATCAAGATTAAAACATTGCATATCCCACTGGCTGAATAATAGGTAGATACATAGATGGAGTAAACCAATTCAAGAAAAGAAAGTGAAATATTCAATTTGTCAATTTCACAAAGTTTGGTTTCAATATATCATAAAGAAACAGGGGTATTAGCTTGAAATCATTACTTGAAAATTATCTCTACAGCAAAATCTTCACTGTATAAATTAACATTCAAGAACCAAAAGCATTGCAATTTGAATAATAAATTCAAGCATGAAAATGAAATAACAGAGTAGAAAAGAGAAGGTCTAACCATCCATATGCCTTTGCTATTAAGTGTCAATTGAACATACATGCCTTTACAATAATCTCCACAAAAAGTCTCTATAGATCTCCAAATTTTCGACCTCCATAAGGTATGTCTTCTGTCTATTTAAAATACCAGATCCTATTATCTAGGACAACTTTAAATGACTAGAATACAAGAGTATCCAGATCCTAAATTATGTCACTAAAAAATGAGCTACTATTTCCAAAATAGAACACAACTCAACAGCTTAATATAACAAATATTGCCAGCAATACTCTACAAAATAGAGATTTTGTTTGACTCTGTAAAGTAGATTGATATCTTAGCATCTCCTTGATCAAAACGAGTATTATTTGCCATATCTCTTGGAGGACCTTTAAACAAAAATTGTAACCAATCTTGATGTTACCTTTAAGATAAAATCACAGCAGAGGCTTTGGCATTTTTCTACTTGAGCTTTGTGGTTAACACAACATTGTGCCAGTAAAGCCTAAAATTGATTTCCCTGAGTTCCTTAAGCAACGCCCTTTGTTCCTTCTTCTTCTTTTAAAGACTTTGAATTCTTTCCTACTGGCGAGCATTCCACTATTCTACCTGCATATTTTCCTTTTCCTTCTCGACCCTGAATCCTGAACAATCTTCAGAGGGTGCAATTTCATTCAGATTTAAAGTAACACTAGGTTCTTTGGCTTTAACCTAATATTTTGAAATCAATCCTGAGCTATGTTCTTCTTCAAAACTTGATGAATCCATAGCTCCAGGTACATCTGGTAGGTAATCTGAATATTCCATGTAATCTTGTGTTTCTTCATGAAATTCACTGATGCCTTTAGCCATCTCTTTAACCTTAGCTAATCTAGTTGAGGCTCTCTTTACAGGGCCTGCAGGTGGTGATAGTTTTCCCTTTCCTTTGCTGACAGATTTCTTGGGAAAAGGAGTCCTCTTTGCTTTTTTCCTGGTGCTTGTTTCAACCTCCTCAGAATCATCATCTATGATTATGGTGTTCTCTTCTTTAATGGTAGGATTGAACATTGCTTTTGAGTTCAGCCGATACTTATTAGTATCTCTGGTTGAATTTCTCTGAGGTCTTTGTGATACACACACACCCTTTTTTCTTATTCCTTTGACTGCAACGTTCTTGTTGCTGGTGGATGGCATTTCAGTATTGACTGCAGTTTGAGAAAATGAATCATTTTCTGACTCTGTCTCTTCTTTGACATCTTCCTCAGGAAGCACCTCCTATTCAGGCTCCCATATAGGTCTTTTACTCCTGCTCTTTTTAGTTACCTTGATATCAGAAGATTCGTCTTTTATAGGGTTTTCATCAACAACATCTCGACCCTGTTTAACAGTTTTCCTCCCTCTGCCCTTTTTTGACTTATTTGATTTAACAACAGGTTTTAAGGATTCCGTGAGCCAATTCCATGGATTTTGTAGTTCATTTAGGGAAGACATGACTAGGGTTTTAATCAGGACTTGATGGAACAAACTGCCCTTGGCATTAGTGGAAATAGATTGTACTTTCTTTGACATTTTTGTCAAAATTTTAAGCAGGAAATAAGGAAGGTTTAAAGGGTAGTCACCATTTAGATGCATCGATATTCTGATATGATAGATATAGATCAAAGAAAACCTCCCTTCGCAGGTGATGTATCTGTGAATCACCACCAGGGTAGTGTGCCATTCGGGTCGGACCCAGTTGCGAGGAATTCCCCTTCTCCAATCTGAATTCTTCTTCTCTGGAAAGAGGAATTGATTCACAAACTCAGTGACCATGTGTTCCTTCTTCCACCATCTTTCCCCTCCAACCACAAGCCTGCAAGCCTTGGCTATAGTCTGCTCTGTCACCAGCATCAACATTTTTCCGATTTCGACTTCATGACCATCGAAATTCAAAGCAAATTCCATGGAAACCTGTTCCTCATAACCTTGAAATGTAGTGAGGAACTCAAACCACCCGGCATCTCTGAATCTTTGAGCCATTTGAGGGTAGGCTTCAAGGAGTTCGACACCTTCTGGTTCGATTCTGGCCACTTGTCCACTACGCTTTGGTACCATTTCAACTCAAATGTGGAACTAACACCCTCAGGTTCTGAATTTCCTTCCTGCAATTGCTGATATGCCTGATGCTTTGAATCGATGCCTGTATTTCGTCTTGCAGGGTCGAACTTAAAACAACTCGAACTGATCACATAATAATCATTAAATAACAGGGGATCTTGAAATGAACCCTGCGCATGTGTATAGCGATTATGTTCTGAACATGTTGGATATAGAGATGATTACCAAATTCTCGTGGGAACACATGAACTCTTATCTCATGATCTCGTTATCATAACTAAATCGAGATAGCAGGCACATGATTTGGCATTATTATTTGGCGCTACGGGAATAGGCTTATTCCCGTAGCGCGTTTTGACAATTTAAAATTTGAAATTCCAATGGCATAAAGGAGACACTTCTAGTTTAAACAATGTTTTTCATAACCAAAACTCAAATAAATAAGGAGGGTTTTAGGACAGGGGTTTCTTACTTAAACCAAGAAAAAAGTAGAGACTAACACTAACCATGTTGAGGAATTGTATTACCATATGCATGATAATATTTTGTATCATCTTGGCAAGCTATGTATTCCACAGGGTGAAAGAATCAACATTATAAGAGAAGCTCATTCTTCTCTTATTGTTGGTCACTTCGGTGTAGGCAAGACAGTGGCTAATTTACAAAGGTATTGCTATTGGCCTAAAATGAATGAAAGTGTTTCAAGATATGTAAGAGGATGTTCGTTATGTGCTACAAGCAAGCCTAGCAATAGAAAGTTGGGTTTGTATACTCCACTTCCGGTTCCTTCTCGTCCTTGGGAAAGCATTTCCATGGATTTTGTAGGAGTCTTACCTATGTCTAAAAAAAATCATGATTATCTTTATGTTGTGGTTGACTGTTTCAAAAAAATGTGTATTTTGATGCCTTGTAAGAAGCAGGTTACAACTGAGCAAATGACACAAATGTTCTTTCAGCGTGTTTGGGTACATTTTGGATTGCCTAAATCCATTATTTCTGATTGATATTCTCAATTTATTGGGAACTTTTGGTCAAGTTTATGGGCACTCATGAACACCAAAATGAAAAAGAGCACAAATTTTCATCCGCAAACCGATGGTCAAACATAAGTGGTTAATAGAACAGTGGTGCATCTTCTTCGTGGTTATTGCAGCAAGCATCCTAAACTTTGGGATGAGCATTTACACTAAATTCAACATGCTTACAACCGGGCTAAGAACTCTTCAACTCAAACATCTCCATTTGAGACATGTTTTGGCTATTTGCCAAAATATCCTTTAGATTTTATCTTTGGGAAAGATATTTCTATTGATGGTCAATATGACATTGATAGGGAAGAAAATTTCATTGAACAAATTCAGTTGATACATTAAATGGTACAAGATCAGTTGGAAAAGAGTCAAGCCAAGTACAAGACAAGACATGACAAGCTTCATGTTGATCGCAGTTTCCAAGTTGGAGATGAAGTTTGGCTTTACATCAGCAAAGAGAGGCTTAAAGGAGAAGGTAAAAAACTGAAACCAATTACTTTCAAGGTTCTTGAAAAGATTGGTAACAATGCCTTTCGTTTGGATTTGTCTCCTTATATGCAAATGTATGCAGTTGTCAATGTTGAGAATTTGAAATTGTATGAGCCTCCTTTGATTGATGATCAAGGAGAGCATGTTCAGATCCCTTATATAGATGATTTCTTGCCAGAATATCTTACAGAATTGCATGAAGACACAATCCTTGACAGGAGGATGAGAACTTCAAAACGAGGAAATGTGGAATACCTTCGAGTTGGTCTTAAAGACACAAATCCAAGAAAGGCCAAGTGGATTGAGGTTGGAAAGGTGAGGGAACTATACCCTCATCTTCAGATTGATTGAAAGTAGTCTTTTGGAGGTCCAAAAACTTCCCAATGGGGAGGTGTGATCCAGGGGATCAAATTTTGCTCAAAATTCAAAGTGCTCAGAATCACTTCAAAACAAAAAGGGAAGTAGGCCTCGGCGTCATGAACCCAATGCACTTCAAATGGGTTCAAACAAACATTTTATGAGTGATATATCACGTTCTATTCGATTTGCCAAACATGCAAAAATTTGTTGACTGTATAGTCCGTACAGATGATGTGGCAGGGGCCGTACGCTGACATGGATGACCATACGCTGACATGGCATGTGATGAAGTGGCAGATGCTAATTGGATAGTTGGATGACAAATGATAGTTGGACACATGGCATGATAGTTGGACGATTTGGGTGGTGCCACGTGGCCTAGACATGGGCTGCCACGTGGCACCATGTCATTGGGTAAAATATTTTGTGGATTCCATGGGGGTTGAACCCTGGACCTCCTCGCATGTGTTAGAGTCTTAGCAAAGGCTTCCCAACTGGTGTGCCTAACGATGGTACTTAATAGTACTATGGCAAACTTATTATAAGAATTGAAATACATTATATGTTGGGATGCACCTTTAGCCCCAGCCCCTGGTCATGGTCTTTCTCCCATGTGACCTCACCTCTACAAGAAAGCATGCACACCCAATGGTTACATCCACCGCCACTTGTCAAGAGCTCATGCCATTTGGCATTGGAGCCTTTTGCGCAGTAAAGACTTGGCCACATGGCCCCATGTGCCCAACACCTCTGACTTTGGGGGCCCAAGATCCGCTAACGCTGTGACATTTTGGTACCAATAAACGAAATGCATGTGGGTGTTGGGTTTAGGCACGGGAAATGCCCAGAAGCTGGGTTAGACACATAGAGGTGCATTTTGGCGAGCCAGAGACAACAAGCTTGAAGGGGAAAACTTCCAGGAAGCATATCTTCTTCATTTTTTGACCAAACCAGGTGCCTCAAAAGCCCAACTAGGGGTTTTTGAATGTTATGGAGCCATTGGAGCTATCTATTTGGCATTTTTAGCATGGTAAAGCATTGATTTTATCACTTTGAGAAAATAATATAAAATATCCATTGGAAGCTGGACCAGGAGATGTAGCCCAAGAGAGGGGTGAACTCCTTTATCATTTGTTATGTTATGTGTTTACTTTTCACTGTTATTTGATGCTTATTATCTGCATCTTGAATGTGAAATTTTCTCTAAATTATGTGTTTTGCAAATTGATCCTTTTGCTTAAGCACAATTAATTAAAAACTTGCAAATATTTTCAAGATATAATCCTTTTTGCATTTTCAGATCAAGGACCAAAAATATAAGTTCCAAGGCATCACCACTGGTTCCTTGGATATTGTTAGTTCCCATCGCATGGAAAAGATTCTAAAAAAAGGTCATTCTGGCATTATTTCCCAACTCCATGCCATACAAGCCACTGAGACACCCTCTGTGCCGCATGACCTCCAATCCATCCTCTCTAAACATCAAGTGGTTTTTTGCACTCCCCATGGCATCCCTCCTTCCTGTGGTGTTCATGATCATTCCATTCCCCTTGTCCCAGGAAGCCTTGATCACAATATCTGTCCCTATCGTCACCCCTTTTCCCAAAAAAAATGAAATTGAGAAAATGGTTCAAGAATTTCTCAACGTTGGTGTTATCCACCCTAGTACGAGCCCCTACTCTTCTCTTGTGGTCATGGTACTTAAGATAGAAGGTTCTTGGTGCATGTGTCCTGACTTTCGCACCCTAAAAAAACTCACCATTAAAGACAAATTTCCCATTCCTTTCATTGATGACCTCTTGGATGAATTGAGTGGTGCCCAGTTATTTACTAAACTTGATCTTCATTCGGGCTACCACCAGATCCGTATGAAAGAGAAAAAAATTCCTAAGACTTCCTTTAGAACTCATGAGGGCTACTATGAGTTTTTGGTGATGCCCTTTGGCTTGTGTAATGCTCCCTCCACTTTCCAAAGTGTCATGAATCATGTCTTCCGTCCTTTTCTCTGTCATTTTGTGTTAGTTTTCTTTGATGATATCCTCATCTATAGAAAAACCTGGACAAACCATCTTGCTCATGTGGATCAAGTTCTCCATATACTCTCTCAGCACCAATGTTTCCTCAAACAATATAAATGTGCTTTTGGTGCCTCGAAAGTTGAGTACTTGGGTCATCTTGTGGGAAAGGCCGACATCAGGGTGGATCCTAAAAATATTGAAGCTATGCAAGATTGGCCTCACCCAAAGACTCTCAAAATATTGCGAGGATTTATTGGTTTAACATGCTATTATGGAAAGATTGCGACACCTCTCACTGCACTCCTTAAAAAGAATTCTTTCACTTGGAATCCAAAAACTGCTCAGACTTTTCAAACCTTGAAGATGTACATGTTCACCACTCCAGGATTGGCCCTTCCTAATTTCACAAACACCTTTTTCCTAGAATGTGATCCTTCTGGGAAAGGAATTGGTGTTGTCCTTATGCAAGAGGGTCGACCTTTGGGATTTACCAGCAAACGATTGTCCGAGAGAAATTTGGGAAAATCAATCTATGAAAAGGAAATGTTGGCTATTCTGCATGTCGTTGATCTTTGGCACTCTTATCTATTGGGGAAACGCTTCCAAATTAAGACAGATCATCAAATCCTTAAGTATTTTCTGGAACAATGCCTTTCCTCCCCCGAGCAACAAAAATGGGTGACTAATCTCTTTGGATATGATTATGAGATCATTTACACGAAAGGAAAAGACAATGTGGTTGTTGATGCACTTTCCCGAAAATATGAAGATGAAAGGTCCCTTTTTTCTCTTTCCTTCATTGTACCATATTGGCTCCAAGTTGTTCACCAGGAATGGTTACACAACCCCAAAAGTTTGCATCTGATACAAAAATTGCAGTCCAATTCTCCAGTTTCCCCAAGGTAATATTGGCTCAATGAGGAGCTTCGATACAAAGTCCATTTGTATTTAAGTAAACAGTCAAAAATTAAATGCACGATACTTTATGAGCTTCATGCTACACCCACATTAGGGCACTCCAGGTTTACCAAAAACTATGACCATGTCAAACGTTCTTTTTTTCTGGGATGGTATGAAACATGATGTTCATAATTTTGTGGTTGAATGTGATGTGTGTCAACACAACAAGGGTAGAACAATCAAATCTTTGGGCTCACTACAACCACTTCCAATTCCACCTGTTATTTGGCGAGATATCTCTATGTATTGTATTGTAAGCTTACCTAAATCAGGCAATAAATCAGTCATTATGGTGGTAGTTGATTGTCTTTCCAAGTATGCTGATTTATTTTCTCTTCAACACACATTTACAACATCCACCATGGCTCAACTTTTCATGGATCAGGTCTTCAAGCTTCATGGCATGCCACATTCTATTGTTTCTGATCACGACCCAAATTTCACCAGCAATTTTTGGCAAGAACTGTTCAAGCTACAAGGCACCCAATTTCATCTCAGCACAACTTATCATCCGCAGACTGATGGTCAAACTAAAGTTGTCAACAAATGTTTGGAAACATATTTGAGGTGTTTTGCATCAGAAAGGAAACATCAGTGGGCTCAATGATTACCACTAGCTGAATGGTGGTACAACACTTCATACCATACATCTACCCACATGACTCTTTTTGAAGTGGTGTATGGAAAAACACCACTTCATTTCCATCATATTTTCCAGGTGTCTCGAAGGTCCGGGTGGTTTACCAAATGCTTATAGTTTGAGAGGCTATTCTTCATACCCTCAAAGAGAATTTGTTCATGGCCTAGAATTGCATGAAGCAACAAGCAAATCAAGGTTGCTTTGAACGTCAATTTGCAAAAGGGGATCAGGTGTTTCTTCGAATGTAACCTTACAATAAAAATTCCGTCAAGGTTGACCATTGTCAGAAACTGGCACCCAAATTTTATGGTCCTTATATGGTTCTCAAGCGTGTGGGATAGGTGGCCTATCAGTTATCTTTGCCTAGTCATTCTAGGCTCCATCCTATTTTTCATGTTTCCTGCTTAAATAAGGTGATTGGAACTAAGTGCCAAACCCAAACCACCCTTCCCGAGTTGGACGAAGAAGGCTCCATTTGGCTAAAACCACAAACAATTTTGGACCAGCATGAGTGTCGTCTGCAGCAACACACCATCAAGGAGGTGTTAGTCCAGTGGAAAGATACAACTCCAGCAGATGCCACTTGGGAACCAACTATCATTCTGCAACAATTTCTCCATCTCAAGCCTTGAGGACAAGGAATTTTTTTAAGGGGGAGGGCATGTTAGGGACCTAACCCCTCACATAGGTAGAATAATATATTTCCATGTAATAAAGGTAAATATTAATAAGGCCTATCAATAAGGAAGAATAAGTCCAATGTATGAAGACCTAATAGAAGCTTCACTTCTAGAAGGATCTTCCTCTAGATGGTTCTTTTGATAGACATATTTAATATAAATAGGAGTCGAGGGTATGAGAAATTTTGTATTGGATATTATTGTAATAGATCTCTACTCTGCTGGAGGTTGCCCCCTCTAAGAGGCAAGTCAACATTTCACTCAGTAATCAAAGTGCTCTTTCTGGTGTTATTCTGGTATCATTTCAGTATTATTGTGGTATTGTTCTAGTTATATTATTGTTCACCTTCCATTTCTAGATATTTATTTATGTTCTGCATACTTTTTTATATATGGAATATTATAGTGTCATTGTCAGGGAGGATTTTGAATCCTTTTTCAATCCCTAAAGACACTTGGAAAGCTATCCCAAATCCTTTTCCTAGATTCCCTGACAACTCCACCTGAGGGAAGTTCCCTCTCCCCCTTTGAAGAACTTTTTAAATTCATCTAGTGAATCCACTAGATAAGAACCCACCTTTCCCCAAACCCCTTCCCCAAGGAATTTTCAATCCTTTTAAGGTTTACCAAATATTTCATTGAGCATTCATGCTGAAACCACATATCATGAAAAATGGATTTTTGGGCATTGCATGGAATGTATCCTATGCTTGATATTGAGGAAATTCCATGTTTCCCAAACCCTTTCCCCTTAGTTTTTTAGAAGGATATACCAAGGTTCAATGGGGATCCTTCTAGTGTCATTTCACACATCTTATCATTTTCAAGATATGCATCCACCTTTGACAAAAGACATGGATAATATTTGGTAAGGGCTTTCCTATATTCACTGGGAAAAGAACAAAAGGACTGGGTGAATTACGCCTGCATTCCAAAGAGTATCCCTTACCTCAAGGTCTTTGTACATGACTTTATAAGGTTCTGGAGTCAAAGATACCAAAATTTTGAATACATATATCATAAGCTTCCGATAGACCTGTAGGAGGAAGGGATTCTAGGTCTTTTTGAAGGTAATGCAAATGTTGTTGATAATGAGGCTTCTAGTATCCCTGCAGGAGGAAGGGATTCTAGGTATTTTTGAAGGTAATATAAAGGCTGATAATGATAATGAGGCACCAACCATGAGGAACACTTGGTATAAGAATTATTTGAGGAACAAGTCCAGGAAGAGGAGGACAACTCCAAGGAAGTGCGAGATCTTCACAAAACATCACCCACCATAAAAAAATCCTACAATGATGAGAAGAACAAGGTTTCCCTCTTTGATCCTTTCGGGAAAAATCAAACGAATCACTCTTATTTAGGGATTAATCCCCTAGTGATTAAGAGGCACACTGGAGCAACATGTCCATTAAAAAAGATGCCATCAAGAGAAGGAAGAATTATGATTAAGTGTAACATGTTGAGTGTAGATTTTAACCTTGTAAAATAGTTTATTGCAAACATGTTTTGAATAAAAGAACATAAAATATACAATGGAAAATACACACATTACACAGAGATTTTTCCCCTAGAAACCCAAACCGGGAAAACCAACATATTCTATATTCATTCATAGTGATACATTGTTTACAATACAATATACATATATAAGCCAACGACATCCAAAACCATAACCCAATGAACCAGATTAGTCAAAAACCCTAATTCCTTAACTATAAATAGAAAACCATTGGAAAAAACCATGTGACGAAAATCCGCCCAACAATGGACACAAAAATCGAGGTGACACAAAAACCAGGAAAAATTGTGACATGTTTCTCGAGGAAAAAACCTATCGGGGGTGCTGCCCCCAAACCCCCGAAGGGGGGGCCTAGTCTCAAAATCCCCTCTGCGCTCGACGCAATGTGTAAATAATTTCACACATACACGTGATTCTCCCACTTGTTGTTTTCTTTGCATACAAGGGGTTACATAGTCAACAGTCCAGGGCATCAATGCCCATGGATCCTCTACACCAAGAGAAATTCTCAGTGCTCAAATATTTTGTTAATGAATCTGCAACATTCTTCAAAGTGTTCACCTTTATTAGCAACACTTTATTTTCTTCAACCATGTCTCTCACAAAGTGATATTGAATATCAATATGCTTTGTCTTTGAATGATAAGTCAGGTTCTTCGCCAGAAAAATTGCACTCTGACTGTCACAATCTATCATTACAGCTTGTTGTACCAACCTAATACCTGGACACAATATTTGTAACCATACTTCTTCCTTACTTGCATGAGTGGCTACCATGTATTCAACTTCTGTAGTTGAAAGTGCCACTACAACCTGTATTTTCCTCATCCCACTGACTGCTCCTCCAAACAGGTTAAACACATACCTGCTTGTAGATCTCCAGCCCAGTCTGCATACACAAAGCCATGTATGTCCAACACTCTATCCAATCCTAGTATTCCTTGGTAGCACAATCCATGGCTAGCAGTGCCATGAAAATACTTGAAAACCCTTTTTACTGTTGTCCAATGCTCCCGCCCTAGTTTTGACATATACCTACTCATAACACTCACTGCATGTGTAATGTCCGGTCTAGTATAGACCATTGCATAAATCAAACTGCCAACTGCACTTGCATATGGAACACGAGACATATGCTCCTCCTCTTCTTGTATCTTAGAACATTGATCCACATATAAATTTACACTAACAGGAATAGGGACCTTGATAGGTTTGTATTCCTACATATTAAACCTCTGCAATATTGTCTCAACATGTTTTCTGTGATTTAACCAGAGTTTCCTCTTTTTTCGATCTCTTTTAATTTCCATGCCCAAAATGAAATTTTAAGCACCGAGATCCTTCATGTCAAATTTAGGGGACAAATGATTTTTCACATCCTAGATAATCTCCTTTTTGTTTTCTATCAGCACCATGTCATCCACATACAAGACCAAATAAATAAAATGATCACCAATTAATTTAAAATACACGCATTGATCCTCTTTGCTTCTTGTGAAGCCAAGTCCCAGCATATAAGTATCAAAATTTTGATACCACATCCTTGGTGATTGTTTTAAACCATACAAGGACTTTTTCAGCTTGCATACCAACTCCTTTTTTCCCTTAAGAACAAATCCTTTTGGTTGCTTCATATATATTTCTTCTTCTAGATCCCCATGTAGGAATGTTGTCTTCACATCCATATGTTCTACTTCAAAATCAACTACAACAACAATAGATAACATAAATCTTATAGAAGTTAACTTGGAAACAAGAGATAAAATCTCACCAAAATCAATTCCCTCAACCTGGGAATAACCCTTTTCTACTAATCGAGCTTTGTATTTCTCCACTTTTCCTTGTGCATTCAACTTCTTTTTAAATACCCATTTTCTTTTAATTGGAAACTCCACTAGATCCCAAACCTCATTATTATCAAAGGATTCCATTTCTTCATCCATGGCCTTTTTCCAGAGATTTCCATCTTCTGAATCCACTACCTCCTTGACCGTTCTAGGATAATCATTAGTAATAGACAAAGAAAATTTTGAATGGAAATCAGATGGACTATACCTTTCCGATAACCTTCTTTCTCGAACCAATCTCCACAATACTGGAGTATGAGGATCTTCTTCTTCTGATTCATGTTCTTCTTTAGATTCTGATTCATCATCCTTTAAATCAAACTCTATTTTATCCAGTTCTTCCTTGCTTGGTATGAATTCATGTTTCAAAACATCCTTCATTTCTCTAAATACCACATCTTGGCTATGTTAGAAAAATAGGACCGCGGAGCAATAAAATAAAAAAAATGCAGAAACAAAACACAGAAGACACACAATACAAGAGAGACATAGATTTACGTGGTTCACCCAGTGTGGGCTACGTCCACTAGAGAAATTTCCAGGTCCTTCCTTTATTATTATCCAGCAAAATGAAGGGATACAACCTACAGCAAAACCGGCTGTAACTTCCTCTTCTTTCTCTCACAGTCTCCTCTCTTAGAATACAATATTCACCACCACACATAGCCGTGATACATTTCCCTCATAAAAGAGGGTTGCCTTCTAGGGAAAAAAACCCTAACATAATCTCTACCGTTAGATCTGCGACCTTATAATGAACGGTCCAAATTTACATTGAAATTACAATATACTTTTACAAAGAAATTTTTGCTTCGGGGGCTTTGCCCCCAAGCCCCCATCAGGGGACGCTGCCCCCGAACCCCTGCTGGGGGCCCACTTGCCCCCAGACCCCCCATTTGGGGGTATAGCCCCCCCGGACCCCGCAGAGGGTG
>JASDQU010012849.1:247885-283946 GCA_032191745.1 Picea mariana | reverse complement strand
TGTTAGTCCCTAAAGTTGCACTCGACTGGTAAGGGCAAGCTAGGGCATCATTGATTTTATTGCAAAGTATTTTTGAGGGTTTTATGATTTGGTTTTGGTTTAATGGTTGAAAACTGGGTCAAACTTACAGCATGGCATGAAAATCAAGATTAAAACATTGCATATCCCACTGGCTGAATAATAAGTAGATACATAGATGGAGTAAACCAATTCAAGAAAAAGAAAGTGAAATCTTCAATTTGTCAATTTCACAAAGTTTGGTTTCAACATATCATAAAGAACAGGGGTATCAACTTGAAATCATTACTTGAAAATTATCTCTATAGCAAAATCTTCACTGTATAAATTAACATTCAAGAACCAAAAGCATTGCAATTTGAATAATAAATTCAAGCATGAAAATGAAATAACAGAGTAGAAAAGAGAAGGTATAACCATCCATATGCCTTTTCTATTAAGCGTCAATTGAACATACATGCCTTTACAATAATTTCCATAAAAAGTCTCTATAGATCTCCAAATTTTCGACCCCCATAAGGTATGTCTTCTGCCTATTTAAAACAACTATGAAACTACCAGATCATATTATCTAGGACAGCTTTAAATGACTAGAATCCAAGACTATCTAGATCCTAAATTATGTCACTCAAAAATGAGCTACTATTTCCAAAATAGTCCACATCTCAACAACTTAATATAACAAACATTGCCAGCAATACTCTACAAAATAGAGATTTTGTTTGACTCTGTAAAGTAGATCGATATATTAGCATCTCCTTGATCAAAATGAGTATTATTTTCCATATCTCCTGGAGCACCTTTAAACAAAAATTGTAACCAATCTTGATGTTACCTTTAAGATAAAATCACAGCAGAGGCTTTGGCATTTTTCTGCTTGAGCTTTGTGGTTAACACAACATTGTGCCAGTAAAGCCTAAAATTGATTTCCCTGAGTTCCTTAACCAGCGCCCTTTACTCCTTCTTCTTCTTTTTAAGACTTTGAATTCTTTCCTGCTGGCGAGCATTCCACTGTTCTACCTGCATCTTTTCCTTCTTTAACTGTTTTATGGTTTTATGAAATTATTTAATCTTTTCCTTATCAGTTCTTATCTCGACCCTGAATCCTGAACAATCTTCAGAGGGTGTAGTTTCATTCAGATTTAAGGTAACACTGGGTTCTTTGGCTTTAACCTGATATTTTGAAATCAATCCTGAGCTATGTTCTTCTTCAGAACTTGATGAATCCATAGCTCTAGGTACATCTGGTAGGTAATCTGAATCTTTCATGTAATCCTATGTTTCTTCATGAAATTCATTGATGCCTTTAGCCATCTCTTTAGCCTTAGCTAATCTATTTGAGGCTCTCGTTACAGGGTCTGCAGGTGGTGATAGTTTTCCTTTTCCTTTGCTGACAGATTTCTTGGGAAAAGGAGTCCTCTTTGCTTTTTTCCTGGTGCTTGTTTCAGCCTCCTCAGAATCATCATCTATGATTATGGTGTTCTCTTCTTTAATGGCAGGATTGAACATTGCTTTTGAGTTCAGCCGATACTTATTAGTATCTCTGGTTGAATTTCTCCGAGGTATTTGTGATACACACACACCCTTTTTCCTTTTTCCTTTGACTGCAATGTTCTTTTTGGTGGTGGATGGCATTTTAGTCTTGACTGTAGTTTGAGCAAATGAATCATTTTATAACTCTGTCTCTTCTTTGACATATTCCTCAGGAATCACCTCATGTTTGAGCTCCCATCTAGGTATTTTACTCCTGCTCTTTTTAGTTACCTTGCTATCAGAAGATTCATCTTTTACAGGGTTTTCATCAGCAACATCTCGACCCTGTTTAACAATTTTCCTCCCTCTGCCGTTTTTTGACTTATTTGATTTAACAACATGTTTTAAGGATTTCGTGAGCCAATTTCAGGGATTTTGTAGTTCATTTAAGGCAGACATGACTAGGGTTTTAATCAGGACTTGATGGAAGAAACTGCCCTTGGCATTAGTGGAAATAGATTGTACTTTCTTGTACATTTTTTTCAAACTTTTAAGCAGGAAATAAGGAATGTTTAAAGTGTAGTCACCATTTAGATGCATCAATATTATGATATGATAGATATAGATCAGAGAAAACCTCCCTTCGCAGGTGATGTATCTGTGAATCACCACCAGAGCAGTGTTCCATTCGGGTCGGACCCAGCTACGAGGAATTCCCCTTCTCCAATCCAGATTCTGCTTCTCTGGAAGGAGGAATTGATTCACAAACTCAGTGACCACGTGTTCCTTCTTCCACCATATTTCCCCTCCAACTACGAGCCTGCAAGCCTTGGCTATAGTCTGCTCTGTCACCAACATCAACATTTTGCCGATTTCGACTTCATGACCATCGAAATTCAAAGCAAATTCCATGGAAATTCGTTTGTCATATCCTTGAAATGTAGTGAGGAACTCAAACCACCTGGCGTCTCTGAATCTTCGAGCCATTTGAGGGTAGGATTCAAGGAGTTCGGCACCTTCTGGTTTGATTCAGGCCACTTTTCCGCTACGCTTTGGCACCATTTCAGCTCAAATCTGTAACTAACACCCTCAGGTTCCAAATTTCCTTCCTGCAATTGCTGATATGCCTGATGCTTTGAATGGTTGCCTGCATTTCTTCCTGCAGGATCGAACTTAAAACAACTTGAACTGATCACATAATAATCATTAAATAATAGGGGATCTTGAAATGAACCCTGCGCGTGTGTATAGCGATTATGTTCTGAACATGTTGGATTTAGAGATGATTACCAAATTCTCATGGGAACACACAAACTCTTAGCTCATGATCTCGTTATCATAACTAAATCAGGATAGCAGGTGCACGATTTGGCATGATTATTTGGCGCTACAGGAATAGGCTTATTCCCGTAGCGTGTTTTGACAATTTAAAATTTGAAATTCCAACAGCATAAAGGAGACACTTCTAATTTAAACAATGTTTTTCATAACCAAAACTCAAATAAATCATCAAAAATTAATGCAAACCATGAAATATAAAAAATCTTAAAAAATGAAAGCAGCTGAAAACGGAAAATGAGGGATGGATAAGGAGGGTTTTAGGATATGGGTTTCTTACTTAAACCAAGACAAAAGTAAAGACTAACAGGATCGTTGATAAGAATTCCAAAGTATTTGAAGATATTACCAGAGGTCTTCCAGCCACTCGCGATCATGATCATGTTATTCAAGTAATTCCTGGGAGTGTTCCTCCTAACATCATTCCTTAAAGATACCTTTATGCCCAGAAGAGTGAAATTGAGTGTATGGTTGAAGAAATGTTAGAGGTTTGAATTATTAGACCTAGCCAAAGTTCTTACTTTGCCTCAATGGTAATGGTACTCAAGAAAGAGGGTTCATGGTGTATGTGTCCAGATTATAGAGAGCTCAACAAGATCACCATTAAAGATAAGTTTCCAATTCCCGTCATTGATGAATTGTTAGATGAACTACATGGAGAAATCTACTTCACAAATTTGGATCTTCGTTAAGGGTACCGTCATATTAGAATGAAGGAAGAAGATATCCCAAAAACAACATCCAGAACTCATGAAGGCCATTATGAATTTTTGTTCTTTCCTTTTGGCCTTACAAATGCACCTTCCACATTCCAAGGGTTGATGAATTCCATTTTCAAGCCCTTCCTTCGAAAATTTGTGTTAGTATTTTTTGATGATATACTAATCTATAGAAAGTCTTGGGAAGATCATGTTCGAAATGTTGACAGGGTGCTACAACTATATTCCAAATTGTCCAAATGTTTCTTTGGGGTGATGGAGGTAAGAGTATTTGGGTCATATTGTATCTCATGAAGGTGTCGAGGTATGCCCTAACAAGATTAAACCCGTGATGGACTGGCTGATTCTCAAAACATCAAAGAATCTTAGAGGATTTTTGGGTTTGACAAGTTACTACCACAAGTTTGTTTGGAACTATGGAAGAATAGCAACACCTTTAACTGCATTAATTAATAAGGATGCATTTTCATGGACTCTAAAGGAAACTCAAGCTTTTGAACAACTTAAAGAGGAAATGTGCAAATCTCCTATCTTGACCACACTATACTTTAAAAAAACCTTTGTTGTGGAATGTGATGCCTCGGGAAATGGCATTGGTGTTGTTCTAATGCAAGAAGGAATGCTCCTTGCTTTTGAAATTCAGCCACTCAAGGGAAAGGACTTACAAAAGCCCATTTATGAGAAGGAAATGATGGCAATCCTACATGCATTGAAGCAATGGCTCCTTTACCTAATAGGTAGGCACTTCAAGGTCAAAACAGATCATGACAATATTAAATACTTTTTGGAACAAAGACTGTCTTCAGAAGAGAAACAAAAATGGGTGACCAAGATGTTGAGTTATGAATTTGAAATAATCTACAAAAAAGGTAACAAAAATGTTGTGGTAGGTGCACTCTCAAGAAATGATGAATATGTTGAGGCATTTCTATGTGTTATCTATATCATCCAACCTGATTGAATAATAGAAGCAAGGGATGAATGGAAGAATGACGAAGAAGTGTGGACTTTCATTCAAAGGTTGCAGCAGGATTCTAGTGCATCTGATACATTTACATCGAAAATGATTCACTATGGTACAAAGATCGCTTATATTTATGTAAAAAATCCCAACTCAAACAAAAGGTACTTTTGGAATTGCACACGTCTTCGGTAGGAGGGCACTCGGGATTTTTGAAAACCTATCACAGGGTCAAGAGGGAATTTTTTGGGGATGGCCTTAAAACTGATGTTCAAAGGTTTGTAGCAGAATGTTTGGTTTTCCAACAAAATAAGGTGGAAACAATTAAGACCCCAGGTCTTTTACAACCATTAGCCATTCCAAGTCAGCGTTGGGAGGAGGTTTCCATGGATTTCATCACAAGGTTACTGAAGTCTGAAGGAAAGAGTGTCACCATGGTGATTGTTGATAGACTTACCAAGTACACACACTTTTATGCACTCTCTCATCCTTTCAAATCTAGTACAGTTTCTACCACATTCATGGAAACAGTTGAAAAACTACATGGAATCCCAAAGATTATTGTAAGTGATAGAGATTCCATCTTCAATGGACATTTTTGGATAGAATTATTTTCTTGTTTGGGTACTCAATTGGCTCATAGCTCATCTTATCTTCCTAAATCTGATGGAAAAACTGAGATAGTGAACAAATGTTTGGAAGGAAACCTTTGTTGATTTGTCTCTGATAAACAAACACAATGGTTCAAGTGGTTACCCTCGACAGAATGGTGGTATAACACTTCTTTTCATACTACAACAAAAATGAAACCATTTATGGCACTTTATGGATATTACCCACCGTCCATCAATTCTTCTTTAAAATAAAAATATAAGGTTTAAGCAGTGGAATATCACATCGAGCATCAACAACAAGTTCTCCAACTCTTAAAGGACAACTTGACCATGGCACAAAATCACATGAAACAACAAGCAGATCAACATCATAGTGAAAGAAGTTTTGAAGTAGGAGATTGGGTATTTTTAAGACTACAACCATACAAACAGATGTCCCTCAAGCAAGCTAAGAAGGATAATAAATTATAACCAAAGTACTATGTTATTGATTTGATTTCATGTCTCTGTGGGATATTGTGATGATTTATTGAATAAATAATCTCAGAAGAGTGGATAGATTCTCTTCTAGTCAAGAGGATTCTTTTCAATTGGTGATTGTAGGTTCAATGATTTATTCAATTGGTGATTTCAAGTTATATGCTTGGCTTTGGTTCGTTAAATAATTTGGAACTGAATTACCTTTCAAAATTCTTCAGAAAGCTTTACAAAAAACAGAAACAGGAGGACAAAGTTGATGAAAGGGTAGTAGTGCACATACATATATGAGTGACCAGGTTCTGATGCATATATGAACCCTGTATTGGTTCATAAATACAATTATCATGACTATTTATAGCTAGTCTGTTCTAGTGAATTTGAGTGGCTAGTTCGAGTCAGATACAAAAAAATAGTTGAATGTCAAGGTGAGAACAATGAATTACCAATCAACATTACAACATAGCACAATAATCCATAAGACAAAATATCCATTATCGATCATGATGGGATCAACGATGATCCTATCTCAAAGCGATATCGTAAAGGAAATCCAACCAATTTCCCACCCGAGGAATCGATGATCCAGGGTGAATTTTTCTTGGAAAAGTGCCAAGAAGTTAAGGAAACTTTTATTGCCCAAAAAGTGGTTTGGATATTTATCCCTCTGACATGTGGCAAGGAATGTTTGGGATTGGACTTTGTAAAGTGTATTTGAATACCACTTTTGCGACCACCTGCAATACTAAAATGTGATACCACTACCGTGAAGTGGTAAAGTTCTCTCAGTTAGGACTGTGGTTATAGTCCTTGGTTTTGCACATGAGAAAGGAGTCTACGTTCATAAACAAAACTAATTAGGGATGGATATTAAGCATGTATGAACATTTCAACAATTGATATGGGTGTGGTTAAATGACCCAAATCTTTTCTAGTTTGAGGATTTAGTCAAGGTATTGTAGAGGCTTAACATCAGATCAATTTGAACCGGAGAATTACAAAATAAATTAGTGTTGGATCGAACAAAACTTAAGGTAATCCTTGAACTAAATTCGATTGGAGAACTGTAGCATACTAGAGATCATTGCACTCTCTGTAGTGGAATATTTTGGCATTGATTTGAAGGTGGTTAGATTAGTCTAATAATTCAGAGTTACGAGTATAGATCTACATAATTCTATTTAAAGAGGGTTTGATCAAGAATTTAGAATCTGTCAATAAAGGAAGGGTTTGAGAAATCACAAGGTCTTGGAGTTATAAACAGTAATTATGTTAAACTTGAAAATTCATGAAAATTGACCTGGTGAAGAATCATTTTCAACATGATAACATGTGCATAATGAATGTAGGATTCCTCAGTGAGTTTAAATATGATACCAAATTTCCTGTAATGAAACGAGATTCCTAGATATCAACATTTTGAAGAAGGTTTTCAATAACAGCTCACAGTGTAGGAGAAAACATAGAGTTATCAATACTCTGTATTCCTAGGAGGTGATTATTTAGGGTTGAGGCATGAAAAAACCCCAACCCTAAGCCGAGACAACTATCAATATATGTTAAATACTAGGCCATTAGGAAGAGGAGGGGATCTATTCTTTTAGTATTGTACTTGTTCCATGGTTGACAAAATCATCTATGAGTGGGATTTGAGAGCATAACAGATTAAGTATAATATTCAATTGCAGGGATTCAACCCATAGTGTCAAAGAAAAATCCATAGTGAGTGCCCATTTCTTTGTACTTCCATTTCATAACCAAAGAAAAAAGAGCAAAGAATAGGCCTCAACTTCTAGCTAGGTTTTCTCCTATATCAGGTTTCCCAAGTCATATCTCATGTTCATTTATGTGGATGGTTTGTTAATTTTCTTGTTCTTTCATTTTTGGATTTTAGTTATTTTATAAATTTGAGCACTAAGCTAGTGATAATAAATTTGATATCGAAGGAGATAAATTGCATGGATAAAATATTTCAAAATATTGCAAGATCTATTTTGATGAACTATTCTAGTGGAATATCCATGATACTTTACAAATAATTAGGTGTAGATTTATAAGTGTCACAAAGTGGGTAAAATATGAATTAAATCTCATTCCCCTTAGGGTTTCACCCCAGTTTACTTTAGGATTAATTTTTGAGTCACTTTTCCCCTTCCTGAGTTTACTAGATTCAACAATTAGGTAGGCCATCCTCATTTAAAAATAGCCCCTTTCCCTTAGAGGAAGTTTCCACAACTTTAACGAATCTCCATCTAGGATACTCCCATCATTTGATATAGGTTAGTGTGGGTCCTCAGAACATAACCTACAAAAAGGTTATCCCTTCCAAGAGCTTTGTGTGTTTGTGAGTAATAAGTGCAATATGAACCATTAAGGTATATCAATACTCGATCTAATCCATCAAGTAGATACCCATTACTTATCAACATAAATCATTGAAGAGTACTTGTTAACCATTAATGAAATCATTCACCATTAATAACTATCAAGGATGTATTTTCCAATAAGTATTGCCAAGGACATAACCATTAATGATTACAACTAGGAACATAATTACCATTGCTAACCATCAATGGAACAATCATAAATAATAATAATTACCAAATACATAATGATTCCAAAAGACATCATCCCACAATAAAGTATCATAACAATTAACTATCATCTATAAGACTCTCAACAAGCTATTGGCGGAACAATTGTTATGTAGTAGGGGTGTTACACTATCCAACAAGAAAGAGTAAATCAATGAAGAGGCTCCCATCATCATTCTCATAATTTGAAAATTAATATCAATGATATTTTAAACCATATCCAAAAAATATAATATCCAAAATATCCAAAAATAGTATGTTGTCCAAAAAATTCAGCAGTCAATTGTTCTCAGCAATCAATAATAAAATATACTCAAAAACCATATTTTCCACTTTGGGAGGAAATTTTCCCTTTGTTGTTGTTGTTATCTCCCTTTGACTTTTCTGAATTAGCCTTAGGTTGTGTGGAGCCTTTAGGATTAATCTTACTAATAACATGAGAGAAATCATCTCTCAAGTGCATGTGGGATGAAATAGATTTGGATGAATCACTTGAGGGAGAGGAGGGGGAAACAAAAACTTTTCCTTTATCATGTGTATGGCGGGCTTCGGTTTTGAGTCTCTTGTTTGTGTGGGAAGACTGTACATGTGAGTGTGCATGGGAAATTTGGACATTTGGGTTAACTGGTGGAGGACAAGCAGGTAGAGACAAATTGGGCCAACCACGATGTTGGGAGACTACTGGGTGAACAATCTCTTGCCATTCGCCATTTTCAGGGACTTCAGGTTGTAATGAGACATGAGGGGGGATAAGGATACCAGGGACATGCTGGGGTTGGAAGGGAGGCCTTTCTGGCCTAGGTTGGACTACCCCTTGTCCAATCCAGTTGAAAAATCCATCTTGGAAGAGTTGGTTTAACTCTTGTGGATATGCATCAAAATGTATTGAAAATCTTGGCCTTCTAGGGCCTCTGTTCCAATTCCCTCTTCCCTTGTTATTTCAACCATGGATTCCTTTGCTGAAGAATCTCATCCTGTATGTAGCATTTATTAGCAACTAGCTTCTTAAAAAAACCATACATGACATCTCTTTAGATATGAAACAAAGTTTGGCTCAACAACACATCAAACCCATGCAATCAAATCCATAAAAATCGTTTAATACTTGTCAATGAGCAGGGGGTGAACAAGGGTTATGGGATATCCGAGGGGGTTGTATTGAGCATAAAAGTGATAAAATGAAAGGGAGTAGAACATGATTATTGTTCGACAAATAATTTAAACAATCAACTTTGTTAACAAAATTATATCAATTGTGACCCATCTTTGTGTCATCCTTTAATTGTTGAAGTACATAGTTTCCATTTAATTTTAATTTAATTTTAAGAACAAGGCATGTATAATGAACCTAGGAATGTGAGGGGATATGCAATGTGTGAAAAAGTGAGAGAATGATAGGTAAACTAATGGATATTGTTCATAAAACAAATTAAGTAATCAATAATCATAAATGTGTATAAAAATCAATGCAAAAAGCACCAACATTCACTATTTCTCAATTGTGTACCAAACTGTTTGTTGTTCCATTATTTAAATTTCCCAGAATTTTTCAATTCATAATAGTCTAAACAAAACAAACTTTCCATTTCAACAGTCCTATTTAACAAAGCTTTGATCTTTTATTTCTTTTCTTTCTTTTTAAGAATTAAAAAAAAAACACACAACAATATGTTCGACCTCTGTGCCCGATAAACCATAATGCATCACGATAATAATCAACATCCATTGTCTAATAATTTACAATCGGGCCCAATTTTAAATATACATAGGTCTCTTTTTAAAACGTGAACAAACTTCAAAGCATGCCCAATTATACACAATATTTGTCATATCAATCGAAAAGATCTTGCAATGAATCAACAATCGACCAAAACATAAAACCGAGCCTTATCACCATGGGTATAGATTCCCTTTAAAACCATTGGTAATTTTTACGACGATCCAATATAAATACATGAAGCGAATATCACCAACTACACACAGACATCATTTTTAAAACTAGCCATAACCCTGATCGGGCCAATGAAAAACACACAGTGGTTTCCAATTGCAATCAAGACCGCGGTGGTAAAAACACAGTGAGTGAAACGATAATGAAAGAAGACAATTCTCGACTGTATGCAAGCACCTATTCCCATTTGTAACTGTTCAACAAATTTTTATCATATAAATATGAGATGGAGACTCAATGAAAAACCTCTATAACCATTCCACTAATAAACCAATATTTGACAACAAAGAAGGTGCCCGAAGGGAGGAAAGTGTTGATTAAGGTTGGTTGTCATTGATGTCAACCCTTGAAGAAAGCCCCATAGCACAAAGGTTTGGGTAATGTACCCAAGATTGTTTGATGTAAATATGACTCATTATTGTTTTTTCATGGTTGACAAGAAGTAAATATGGATGAACTCCAAAGTGGTCCCCTTATGGTGAAAGCCCTCACGGGAAGACGCTTTGCGGAGTAAGAGAACCCATGCTTAATTGTGGAATAATGATATGAAGGACAATGAATTTGTCAGGGAAACTATCCTAGATGGATAGTACTTGTCATTCAATTTCCGATNATGGATGAACTCCAAAGTGGTCCCCTTATGGTGAAAGCCCTCACGGGAAGACGCTTTGCGGAGTAAGAGAACCCATGCTTAATTGTGGAATAATGATATGAAGGACAATGAATTTGTCAGGGAAACTATCCTAGATGGATAGTACTTGTCATTCAATTTCCGGTGGTATGTAAAACGTCACATAACTCCTCACGATTAGAGAGTTATGACCATGTGAAGTTGGAGAACCCAGGTTTGGGTAATGGACCCAAGTTTGTTTGATGTATAACGGTATGATTTTTTCTATATTTGAAGGTAATAATATTCTATATGGATAGTACATGTCATTCTATTTCTGTTGGTATGTGGAATGTCACATAACTCCTCACGGTTTGAGAGTTATGGCCTTATGAAGTTGGAGGACCCTCATATGTCATCTAGAAGCCCCAAAAGGTCAATGTAGTCAAAGTGGTTTAATAGATTTTAAAAGGTAAATAATAAAGTGAAGTGATGAGTGTATTATAATTCAAAGTGAATACAAAATGAATTATTTCAATAATAAATTTAATGGATAAATTAGAAGTGGGTTAACCCTAAAATAAGGAAAGTGGGCCAAGTGACCTAGAAGATGTTTTTAAGGAAGCTACTTGGAGAGTATAAATAAGAGGCAATTGTAACGCCCCCGGACATCAACCCCACGGTCGGGCCAACGCTACTACGCGGAAAAACACTTCTGGAACACATTATGCATTCCAATGAACTTAAAACACTTAATTACAGTTAAACACAGAATTACTGCTAGCATTTCAGAGTTAATGGAAATAACAATAATTCATATACACAAAAAAATACATGATAACATTGAAAGAATCACAGGTATGCAATTTAATTAATTACAGAATTAAAAAACATAGTGACACTTATCTTTGAAACTGTCATGCACCACCAACTGCGTGTAGACCTTCCACGAACCTCCCAGCCTTAGACCACGTTGCTCATCACTCTCAGCAGTAGGTCACCCCCGAGCTGGGACTAAGCTCCACCGGGCAAGGAATCCTAGGCTAGGTAAGGTTTACAGGAAGAATACATGTAAAAGAAGGAGGATTCTCTCCCAGGAACCACTTATGTCCACTGCCCACAGACGCTCCTTCCCCACATGCATGTCCCACCCCAGGAGTATACACCTTCTCTGTCACCTAGACAGTCCTTTTGGCTGCTAACCTCCCTTGCCTTGGGCTTTAGTAATAGACTGGACTGGAAATCTCTGAGCTCTGTGGCATCTACAAGGTTCCTTCCAGGAGCTCTCTCCTTCCTTCGTGCACTCTCTCACCTGGAGAGAGTCGCTCATAGGCTTGGTAAAACCTGCCTCTTCAACAAAAATCACCTCCCTCACCTGGAGAGAGGTTACACACAGGTCATACAACTGGTTTCCTTAATCTTGTTCCCTTACAAAGAAGAAAAACAACAAGGCTCGGCAATGAACATACAACAGCAGCAAACCACACCCAGCCAAGAACTACGTGGCCACAACAGTCAACTGGGACAACAAACACGGGTTTACCAAACAGATGATAGACAGACGCTTCAACCCAACCAAGCTCAACAATTACAGGACATTCAGTTTTCCCAACCATCCATACAGAACAGACTCACGGTTCTAGGTTTCGGGGATGCGTGATAAGAAATCCACGCGAAGGTCGAACACAGACTCGACGGTTTTGACAAGGGTGTACCGACTCCTCCAGAAATCAACACAGGCCTTTTTTGGTTTCAGAGTTGTGTGAGGGTATTCGTGCAGAGTTCATACCGGATTCCCGGTTCAAACAGTCGATGGTAGAATGGAGGAGGAACCCCCATCATGGCTCAACTCAATAGTTTTAACTGCATGCGCTTGGGTTGACACTTGTCACCCATGAAGCTCGTTCCTTCCCATTTGGAAGTCACTCGTACTTCCAAAGAACTTAGGATAAAACATTACATTTACACAACTTTGGAATAGTAATAATTTAATATTATTCTCAAGGGTTTAAGCCCCCTCAGCTTAGCCCCTCTTCCAACCTCTCAACCCCCTCTCCCTTACCCAAGATTTTTGGATGCTTAGTCCCCCATCACTCATTCATCGTGGTTGGTCTGCACGCAAAGATGTTTTGTATTAATACTGTGCATAATTACATGTACAAAAAATTAGACTCATGGCCTTCAACACTTAGGCTCCCCGGCCTAATAACACATAAGCCCACTAGCTTATATGACTTGGCTCACTAGCCTATAAAACATAATTACAATTCATAATGCAAGCTTTATACTTCATAGACATGATTTACAACAGGCTTGGCCTTGGGGACATTACAATCTCCTCCCCTTATTTTTGCACTGTCCTCAGTGCAACTTTACACTACATCTGCAAGCTTTTCAAAATTTTCAAAAAGATGTAGGTACTCTGCCTGCATAACATCTTCATGCTCCCATGTCGCATCCTCAGGACTGTACCAGGTCCACTGGAACTTTACAAGCCCTATAGCTTGATTTCAGAGCTATTTGTTTTTCCTGTCCAATATGCGCATAGGATGCACTTGTAGGACACCTTCTTGTTCCACCTGAATCACATTCCAATCGATAACATGATTAGCATCTGGTATATATTTCTTGGGCAATGAAAAATGAAACACATTATGTACAGTCATGGATGCAGGTAATGCAAGCATATATGCAATTGGCCCAATCCTTTCCAGGATTTCAAATGGCCCACAAAATCTGGCTGCCAACTTGGCACAACTTCCCAGCTTTAGGGAACTCCTGTTAGCTTTCACTTTCAGGAAAACATGATCACCCACTTTGAAATCTCTGTGGGTTTTGTTCTTATCAGCATAATTTTTCTACCTGTCCTGGGCAACTTTCAAATTCTGCTTAATTTTTATCATTTGGTCCTCCATCTCCTTGAGCAACTCTGGCCCAACTACTGTTCTATTAGATGGATTATCCCAGCTCACTGGAGTATTGAACTTTCTTCCATAAAGTGCTTCAAATGGGCTCATCTTCAATGATGCATGATACCCATTATTGTAGGCAAATTCTACCAAGTGTAGGTAGTCTTCCCATCTTGATGGTTTGTCCATCACATACATTCTCAGTATGTCTTCTATTACTTTGTTCACCCTCTTTGCCTATCCATCAAACTCAGGATGATAAGTTGTACTAAAGTTCAGATTCGTTCTGAATCCTTTGAACAATCCTTTCCAAAAATTCGAGGTGAATTTCAGGTCTCTGTCGGACACAATCATTTTAGGAATTTTTTGCAATGGTGCCACTTCCCTTATGAAAATATCAGCAACATTTGCTGCCTTGTGAGTAATTTTCAGTGGAATAAAATGGGCATCTTTTGTAAGCTTGTCCACCACCACCATGATCGAATCATGCAGCTTGGCTATTCTAGGCAATCCCTTAATAAAACCCATCATTACTACTTCCCACTTCCACTTAGGAATGGGTAAAGGTTGTAGCAACCTTGTTGGGTGCCTATGCTCAGCTTTAACTTTCTAGCACTCCATACATATAGCGATGTATTCAACGATCTCTCTCTTCATACCCGGCCAAAAGTAATGGCTCTTGATCACTGCTGCTGTTTTCTGATCTCTAGGGTGCCATGCATAAGGCACATTATGCATCTCCTGTAAAATCATCTGTTTCAAGCACTGGACATTGGGTACAAAAATTCTGTTCTTGTACAACAGTATTCCATTTGTTTCCAATTTATAAATTTCCATCTTCTGTGGCATCTTACCCTGTTGTAGCTTGGCTACCAATTCTCTGTACTGCAGATCTACATTTGCAGCCTCCAGAATTCTTCTTTTAATATCAGTCTGATACATGCTAATGGTTGTAGCATGTAATTCATGCACCCTCCTGCTAAGTGCATCAACCACTTTATTCTCCTTTCCTTTGATATGCTTGATCTCAAAGTCGTACTCACACAGAAATTCCAGCCACCTACTTTGTCTAGCATTTAAGGCTGGTTGATCAAACAAATATTTCAGACTGTTATGGTCTATTTTGAGTTCAAACCTCCTTCCCATGAGGTAATGCCTCCATTTCTTTAGAGCATGAACTATGGCTTCCAACTCCAAGTCATGGGTTGCATAGTTCTTCTCCTGCTCTTTTAATTTCCTAGACTCATAATAGATTACGAATCCGTTCTAACCGAGGACCCCTCCTAGTACTTCTTTGCATGCATCAGTGCATACTATGAAATATGCATTTGGATCTGCAATCCTCAGGATTGGAGCACTGGTTAATAGCTGCTTCAATCACTAGAAACTTTCCTCACATCCCTCTGTCCAGTGAAACTGCTTCCCCTTTCTTTGCAAGGAAATGATAGGGTGAGCTATCTTGGAAAACCCTGCGATGAACCTTCTATAATAACCAACCAATCCCATGAAGGATATAACTTCCGTTACGTTCCTTGGCGCTGACCATTCTCTAATGGATTCAATCTTCTTAGGGTCTACCGCTATCCCATACTTTGAGATAATATGTCCCAAGTAATGGATCTGCTCCTGATAAAACGAGCACTTGCTCAGCTTGGCATACAGTTGGTGCTCTCTTAGTACCTGCAACACCATCCTTAGATGTTGTTCGTGTTCTTCTTCAGTCCTGGAATACACCAGAATGTCATCCAAGAAGACGATGACAAACTTGTCTAGATAGTCCCTAAATACTCCATTCATCAAGCTCATAAAAACAACGGGTGCATTTGACAGTCCAAACGGCACCACTGTGAACTCGTAATGACCATACCTTGTTCTAAAGGTGGTCTTGTTGATGTCTTCATATTTTATTCTTACTTGGTGATATCTCGATCTTAGATCTATTTTCGAAAAGATCTTTGCATCCTTCAACTGATCGAAGAGATCATCAATCCTCGACAGATGATACTTGTTCTTCACCATTACTTTGTTCAATTACCTGAAATCGATGCACAATCTCAGTGTTTCATCCTTCTTCTTTACGAACAGGACCAGGGCACCCCAAGGCGACATGCTTGGGAATATATACCCCTTCTTCAGAATTTCTTCAAGCTGCAGCTGCAACTCTTTCAGTTCTGGTGCACTCATCCTGTATGGATCCTTTGACACTGGAGCTTCTCCATGCATCAAGTTCACAGAGAAATCGATATCCCTTTTCGGAGGTAGTCCAGGTACTTCTTGGAATACATCTTCGAACTCTTTGATTACCTCATGATCCTTAATACTTGACACCTTATCCTTAGGCGTTTCCCCCACATGGGATGAAAATAATTGACAGCCTTTTCTGTAGCACTTCTTCAGCTGCATTGTTGATATTTCTCTAACAGTAACAACTCTAGGAATTCCTTGGACGAATCTTTGATTCCTTTCTTCATCTAAGCAAGTGAATGCCTTGTTCCGACAGTCCAAGATGGCATGGTGTTGGTCCAACTAGTCCATCCCAATTAGACAGTCATAAGAGCCTAATGACAGAATGTTCAAATCGGCCTTCATGCTCAGTCCATTCATGTCTACAGGACAGGACTTGACTAACTCCATGACTTTCCTCTTGGTTCCTGTAGCTAGTTGTTGTCACACACCCACTACAACAACCTAGATTTTTCATCTTTTCTTCGAGGGACAGAATCCCCGAAATTCTATGGGGCGTAGCGCAGACCATCCCTTCCCTTATCCTCCTCCATGTGATCATTGTCTATGACCATAGGCCTTACCAAAAAGGTGCTTCCGGATTTTGCATTTTGGGATTTCTGTGTGCGAGCTCTCATCGGATCCCTATCCCTTGAAATGTCGAAACGTCGAAACTTATTCACACTAAACCGGCACATCCATAGAGCGCGTCGGGATTTTGTATACCGGGATTTTGTGAATTGTGAAGATGAGGGGTCTTGCCCTCTGGTTTCCCAGATGTCGAAATGCCAAAACTTGTTCACACTAAACTGAATCATCCACAAAGCGCGTCAGGATTTCGTATACCGGTATTTCACGACTTGCGAAGACGAGGGGTCTTTCCCTCTGGTTTCCCGAATGCCGAAACACCAAAACTTATTCACACTAAACCGGCTCATCCATAGAGAGTATCGGGATTTCGTATACCGGGATTTCGCGACTTGTGAAGACGAGGGGTCTTTCCCTCTGGTTTCCTAGATGCCGAAACGCCGAAACTTATTCACACTAAACCAGTGTTCCAAATCACTCATGGATCAATGACCATGATCACGTCACAATTTCACGAATCGTGAGTTCATGTGGTCTTACCCTTTGACCACTCCAAGTCACGAGTCAGCGAAAGACTACCCAACTGCCACATGTCCTGTGCCGATGGACGGTTTTGAATACTTCAGGACTTTCAGGACTTCGTCGAGTCCACTCTCCTACCTATGCAAGGGTTAAGATCGATGATCAATAGAGCTCCGATAGATCCTTGGATATACGGTCCTGGATCCTATCGCTACTTGCAAAGGTTGAAGGGGTCGAGGTATTAACACCTGCGCTCCTCCTCTAGATCCATCGATCTTGACAAATCTGGGGTATTTCTGAAAGGATTCCAACTGTTCGTCTGCCAAACGATGGGGTATTCTCTTTCGGTAATTGGACTCACTATCCTTTTTGAGCTTGATTCACGAGATTCACCCTCTCGGGGCTTCAAACTCCCATGACTTCAAAACCATTCTGATTTAAGAAAACACTTCGACTTCACAAATTTTCTGAGTTCTATTCAGCTCTGTAATTTTTGGGTGACAACTCCCTCTTTCTTAGCCCCTACCCTTGTAACCAAAGGTCATGACCAAATGCTAGACTACTAGGTGCTACTTGGGCTTTCGACCTTCGAAGAGTTTAAGGTACACACATATATCTATCGGAGTTTTGATTTACCAAATTCGCGTAAATCGGGTGGATCGACGGTCTACATTTACCCAACATCCAACAGTTAAAAATCCGCTACGGTTCTTCTGTCTTCGAATATTTTGGGACTTCGAAACTTCAGGTTTCAGTAACCGGGAGTTCAAAATGTAGCGACCCAAACCACTGGTCACTTCATTCCCCAAACTCCAATACACAAGTTCTTGTACAAGATCCAATGATTCTCGATGATTTGGATCTAACGGTCCAGATCTTTTCGGAGTTTCGTGAACCGACAGTTCACGATGCAACGACTCCAAATCTCTTGTCACTTCAATCCCCAAATTCCAATATGGGAATTCATGTATGAGATCAACGGCTGTGAGCCTCCCTTGATCCGACGGTCCAGATCTCTCCTAATCTTACACTTGTCAAAGCTCTTCAGCCCTAACTTCCTCGATAGTTGGGTGGATCCGATGGCTCACAAGATTTTAGCACTTCTTCCTAGAAGCGCTCCATCGTCTGATTCTACCCTTATTAATCTCTTCCATGATTCGGGACTTGGAGTGACCAAGAATTTGGCCTGCGCTCCAAGGTCAGGATCCCTGAAATCACAAAATGATCCAATGGATCAAACCAACCATGATCAATGACCCACGTTTATTCTAGATCCTAGGGTGGTGAGTTTCTCCATCCACTAACCACCTTGCAACTTCTGGCTATCTTACGGTCCTCGCGATTTCGCGAGTTCTCCACAAAGAATTCGGATTGTCCAACTCTGCTTCTCAAGGACTTCTGGCCAATGAGTTGGTACCCTCCTTCTAAACTTTCATCTACTTGATCCAACACTTCTGGTGTGGAGTTCTCTCTCTCCATGTGGCCATATACCACACCGCATGTTGTTTTATAATACCACTACACCTCCTGAGCTTGTAACATGGTCAAGTAGTTCGTTGACACTTAGAAACATTCTAAGGTTTGAAATTAGTCCTCCAGACACAATTTCTTCTCAAAACCTCGGTCCAAAGACAACTTATCCGGCCCATCCAGGCTCAGCGTTGAAAATAGGCTCTGATACCATACTGTAACGCCCTCGACCATCAACCCCATGGTCGGGCCAACGCTACTACAAGGAAAAACACTTCTGGAACACATTATGCATTCTAATGAACTTAAAACACTTAATTACAGTTAAACACAGAATTACTGCTAGCATTTCAGAGTTAATAGAAATAACAATAATTCACATGCACAACAAAATACATGATAACATTGCAAGAATCACAGGTATGCATATTAATTAATTACAGAATTACAAAACATAGTGACACTTATCTTTGAAACTGTCACGCACCACCAACTGCATGTAGACCTTCCACAAACCTCCCAGCCTTAGACCGCACTGCTCATCACTCTTAGCAGTAGGTCACCCTCGAGCTAGGACTAAGCTCCATCGGGCAAGGAATCCTAGGCTAGGTAAGGTTTACAGGAAGAATACACGTAAAATAAGGAGGATTCTCTCCCAGGAACCACTTATGCCCACTACCCATAGACTCTCCTTCCCCACATGCCTATCCCACCCCAAGAGTATACACCTTCTCTGTCACCTAGACAGTCCTTCGGCTGCTAACCTCCCTTTCCTTGGGATTCAACAATAGATAGGATAGGAAATCTCTGAGCTCTGTGGCGGCTACAGGGTTCCTTCCAGGAGCTCTCCCCTTCCTCTGTGCACTCTCTCACCTGGAGAGAGTCACTCACAGGCTTGGTAAAACCTACCTCTTCAACAACAATCACCTCCCTCACCTGGAGAGAGGTTACACACAGGTCATACAACCAGTTTCCTTAATCTCGTTCCCGTACAAAGTAGAAAAACAACAAGGCTCAACAACAAACATACAACAACAACAAACCACACCCAGCCAAGAACTGTGTGGCCACCACAGTCAACTGGGACAACAAACATGGGTTTCCCAAACAGATGACAGACAGACGCTTGAACCCAACCAGGATAAAAAATTATGGGACATTTGGTTTCCCAACCATCCATACATATCAGACTCACGGTTCTAGGTTTTATGGATGTGTGATAAGAAATCCATGGGAAGGTCAGACACAAACTCAACGGTTTTGACAGAGGGTGTACCGGCTCCTCCAAAAATCAACACAGGCCTTTTTTGGTTTCAGAGTTGCGTGAGGGTATTCTTATAGAGGTCATACTAGATTCCAGGTTTAGACGGTCGATGGTAGAATGGAGGAGGAACCCCCATCATGGCTCAACTCAACAGTTTTAACTACATGTGCTTGGGTTGACACTTGTCACCCATGAAGCTCGTTCCTTCCCATTTGGAAGTCACTCGTCCTTCCAAAGAACTTAGGATAAAACATCACATTTACACACCTTTGGAATAGTAATAATTTAATATTATTCTTAAGGGTTTAAGCCTGCTCAGCTTATCCCCTCTTCCAACCTCTCATCCCCCTCTCCCTTACCCAGGCTTTGTGGATGCTTAGTCCCCCATCACTCATTCATCGTGGTCGGTCCGCACGTAGAGATGTTTTGTATTAATACTGTGCATAATTACATGTACAAAAAATCAATCTCCTGGCCTTCAACACATAGGCTCCCTGGCCTAATAAAACATAAGACCACTATCTTATATGACTTGGCTCACCAGCCTATAAAACATAATTGCAATTCATAATGCAAGCTTTATACTTCATAGACATGATTTACAATAGGGCTCGGCCTTGGGGACATTACAACAAGGCTCTCTCATTTTAATATCTATAGGTGTTGGAGGTAACTAAGGATATCTAAGCTAAATTTATGAGGGAAGGGGAAGAAAAGAAGGCCGAAATGAAAGGAAGGATAAATTCTTTTGATGGTGCTTTCTAAGGTATGTTATTTACAAGTCAACTCACCATTTTCGCTATAACTTTTTTTCTATAATTATTCAAACCGTGAAATTTCTACGCCATTCAAAAAACATACCCAAGTCTCTATGGTTAAAAATTCATCTTGTGGGTCATTTTATTTTGGGAGTTACACTTCGTGGAAAATAGGGTTTGTGGCTAGTCATGAAACTAGCCAAAAATAGGTGTTTCGGATAAAAATGTCATAACTTCTTCATAAATGATCCAAATTCAGTGAGACCAAATGTGTTGGTTAGTTTACAGTCTGTAGTATTATTTTTAATAGTTTCATATCAATTCAATGAATATTTCATGAGTGAAATTCTCTACAAGGTCACTCTCTAGAATAAGCCAGAATTTAGAAAGGTATGTCATTTTTGCTATAACTCCTTTTCTGAAAGGTTCCAAGTAGTGACACCTGGAGGAATTGCATAAAACACACTGAAGAACATTTTGTAATAGTTTCAGATCTTTATACATTACAGGTTCAATGTTATTATTACTTCAAGTTAGGGTTGTTGACTAATCCAAAACTAGGCATGTGAGCCTAAAGAAAAGTTTGATGAAAATGCTAGTCTCATGTTGTTAAAGTTAAGGAAGGTTTGCAGGAATGTGATTATATACACCGGGTCTATTGCAGAGCTACAAATCAAATTTGGATGATGAAATTGATGAGCGATTTTGGTTGAGGTACATGTTGAGTACATAGTTGAGACAAGTAGTTGATGCATTGGCACATACATGAGGTGTATAGTTGATGATGTTGGTACATATTGATGAGTCATAGTTGATGAGTAGTTGACACATGATTGGTACATACTTGGTACATCGTTGGATGCACTTGTTTATGGTACGGGTTGATTACAGGTTGTTTGGTACAGGTTGGTGCATGGTTGATGCACTTGTTTATGGTACAGGTTGATTACAGGTTGAGGTACAGGTTGATGCATGCTTGATGAATGGTTCAAATTTATTGGTATAGGTTTATAGTGGTACATCTCACAGTGATAGTGTGACAGTGGTTCCATCATTCTACTTCTACTTCAGGGTGGCAGGATAGGGTAAGGACAAGTGGTTGTAGCCGGAGAACATAGGGGGTTGTAGCCTCCTTTTGGTTGTAGCCAGAGAATTGGGGAGTTGGAGCTTCCATAAGGTTGTATCCTGAGAAACTAGGGGGTTGGAGCCTCCTTTTAGCTGTAGCTGGGAAAAAAAGGAAGTTGGTTCTTCCAATGAATGTAATTATTCAAGACATATAAGAAAAAGAATTTTGTGGTTTTCTCCCAATTTGGGTTTCCACGTAAAACACTGGTGTACTGTGTATGTGTGTGATTGTTTATTTATTACTGCTCATTATTGGATAATAATTCTACATTGATATAAAATTTGAAGAAAAATGATTATAATTACGTTATTATTGATTGACCCCCCCTCTTAGTAATCCAACAATTGGTATTAGAGCATGTTCCTTCAGAAATTAGTTTTACCACTAAAAGGTAGATCATGGAGAGTACCAACTCATATAAAAATGGAATACCATAGTTTGATGGACATAAGTATTCTTTTTGGAGCATAAGGATGAAGACATATATACATGAACATGGATTTCAAGTTTGGGAATCAATTGCAGATGGATACACAGCACTAGCAGTTCCACTAACAAATGACAAAGCAGTGAAACTCGGTGAGAATAATTCCAAAGCCAAAAATGCACTCTTGAATGGTCTCAGTGATACGATATTCACCAAAGTTGCACATTGTAAATCTGCTAAAAATATTTGGGACAAGCTTTGAAATATTTATGAAGGAGATTCAGAAGTCAAAGAAACAAAGCTTCAAACTTACAGAGGTTAGTTCGAACAACTAAAAATGAAGGAAGATGAAGATATCATAGCCTACTTCTTACGAGTCGATGAAACAGTGAATGCAATCATAGAATTGGGAGAAGAAATCGAAGAATCTGTAATTGTTCAAAAGGTACTAAGATCTCTTCCTATGAGATTCAACCCTAAGATATCAACACTAGAAGAAAGATCGGATCTAAACTCAATAAGCATGGATGAACTGCATGGAATATTCACAGCATATCATATGAGAACTGAACAGGAAAATCCAGATGTAAAAGAAGCAACCTTCAAAGCATCCAAAAGATCAAAGAAAAATAAAAAGGAACAAGAAGAATATAGTAGCAGCAACGATGTCTCAAAAGATGATGAATAAGTGGCCAACTTTGTCAAAAGACTGAACAAGGAAACCAACGGTAGGTATAGAGGTAATCTTCCTTTAATTTGTTTTAATTGTGATGGTATTGGTCAATTTTGATAACAAATGTCCTCATAAGAAAAAGAGAAACGATGAAGGTTACTCAAAAGGCAGACAAACATATAAAGGTAAAAGAACTACAAAGAAAGTTTTCAAGAAAAGATTTTGCACCAAAGAAGACATCTCATCATCAGATGAAGATGAAGTTAGTGACAGTGAAACAAGGAGAGTTCTATTCATGGAAATAGAAGACTCTGATAAAGAATTCTTCGAAGAAGAATATGAAGAAGCATATGAAGAAGAAATTGAAGAGGTAGAAGTTGACTTCCAAGAAGAATTAATGAGTACCATAGAAGTTATCAGAAGAGAAAATAAGAAAAACAAGAAACTACAAGCAAAACTAGATAAGAAAAAAGACACTCAAGAACTAGAACAAATGATCACAAAATTGAAGGTTCAAATAAAAGAAGATAAAAGAATTGAAGAAGAACTCAAAGAACAACTAAAAGGAAAGGACATGATCATTGGAAACCTGGAAGCAGAGATTGTCACACTAAGAAAGAACATTCAAAAGAAAAATATGCAGAATAGCTCAAAAGTTATGGATGACATTATCAACAGTAAAAAATCTCATCTTGACAAGTTTGTACTTGGATACAATCAGACAAAAAAGGTATCAAGCTCCAAAACAAAAAAGCAAGAAACAAATCCAAAATGCTATGCAGAAACAATCAAAGGGGATAAAAAGATATACAAGGAAGATTACATGGACACTCCTCCACCGAGAAGATTCAGATTTCATAATCAACAACAGATAGACAGGCCTCAAGAAGAAGAAGGATTCATAAGATCACCTCCTTTTATAAGATCTTAAACTACCATGTATCAAACTATATTTTTTGGTTTATGTTATTCATGTAATAATTTTGGACATAAAGTTGTAAATTGTAGAGCTAACAACAAGAACAATAACTACTTTGAGAGCCATACACAAAGGGGTTATTCAAGAAGACCTAGTGAAACATAGAGAAGAAGTTACAACATGTTTGAATATTTGAGCACTGAAGTGGAATGTTACAAATGTAACAATTTTGGACACATGGCCAAAAATTGCAGAATGATAGTCCCTCATAAAGAACCTCAACAGAGTCACAAACAAGAACCTTAGAAAACAACATGGATAAGAAAGCAAGATCAGTATAGCAATGAAGAATTCACAGTCGCTCTACAAGCTAAATAGAAGAAATGTGGTTGGTATGTTGATAGTGGATGTTCAAAACACATGACAGGTGATAGAGACAAGTTTCTTACATTACAAAAGGAAAGAGATGGGTCAGTCTCCTTCGAAAATGATGATTCAGCCAAAATCATTGGAAAAGGCACAGTCTGAATTGGGAACAAGAATGAAAAGGCAGAAAATGTTCTACTAGTAGAAGATATGAAACATAGTCTTTTAAGTGTGAGTCAAATGTGTGACCAAGGTCATAAATTTACTTTCGATTCACAAAAGTGTGAGATAATAAAAGAAGGTTCAGGGAAATTGGTCGCTACAATTGCAAGAAATTCAAGCAACATATATGTGTTAAGTGAAATTGGAAATGAAAAGTGTTGTCTAGGAAAGGAAGATGAAAGTTGGCTATGGCACAGAAGAATGGGTCACATTCATTTTGATAACCTTGTCAAAGTCAACAAAAGAGAAGCAGTCAGAGAAATTCCCTAGATCATGAAACCAACCAACACTTTATGCAAGCAATGCCAACAAGGAAAGCAAACAAAGACCAGGTTCAAATCAAACGAATATTCAACAACAAAACCACCAAAAATTGTGCATACTGATCTAGTTGGACAAACTACAACAAAAGGCTTAAAAGGTGAGAGATACTTTATGTTATTAGTTGATGATTATACAAGAATGGCTGCAGCTTGCTTTCTCAAGAACAAGTCAGAAGCTTTTGAAAATTTCAAGATCTACAAGGAAATGGTTGAAAATGAGATGGATTCAAGAATCAAATTCATAAGATCGGATAATGGAGGAGAATTCACCTCAAAGGAATTTATGGACTACTGCAACAATCATGGAATAAAAAGGTAATTATCCGTCGCTAGGACACCTGAACAGAATGGAGTTGTTGAAAGAAAGAACATGAAAGTACAAGAAATGGCTCGAACAATGATAATGGATTCAAAGCTGAGAGATATTTTTTGGACACAGGCAGTGCATACAACAGTTCACATTCAAAATAGAGTCATTCTTAGAAAAAACGCTGATAAAACTCCCTACGAGCTATGGAAAGGAAGACCAACAAATGTGAAGCACTTCATAGTTTTTGGAAGCAAATGCTACATCAAAAGAGAAGATGGAAAAATGGGAAAGTTTGACTCTCGTCTGGACAAAGGAATACTTGTTAGTTACTCAAGTACAAGGAAAGCATACAAGTGTTACAATCTAAGATTAAACAAAGTTGTGGAAAGAATCAACGTAACAATTGATGAAACAGGCAGACCAGAATCAAAGGAAGAAGAAAACAAATCAATGGAACAACTTTTCGAAGAAGAAGATGAAAAATAAGTAGAAGAGGAAGATGAATATGAAGAGAATCCGATAGAAGCAGAAGAACAAATTCAACAAGTATCTCCAAAGACACTTAGAAAACGAGTACAGGAGAATCATCCTTCAGAACAGATTATTGGAAACAAAGATGCAGGAGTTGAGACTAGAAGAAAAATCCGTTCACCAGAACAAACACACCTAACACTCTTATCTACAATTGAACCAAAATATTTTGAATAAGCCAACAAGGATGAATTTTGGAATAAGGCCATGGATGAAGAATTGGATGAAATAGAGAAAAATGACACTTGGGAATTGGTTCCAAGACCAAAGAATAAGAATGTGATTTGCACAAAATAGGCTTTTAGGAATAAATTGAATGAAGATGGACAGGTTACAAGGAACAAAGCTAGATTGGTATGTAAAGGATATGCATAGATTGAAGGAACCGACTTTGAAGAGACATTTGACCCAGTTGCCAAAATGGAAGAAATCCATTTGCTTTTAGCTTATGCATGCTCCAAAAATGTTAAAGTGTATCAGATGGATGTAAAATCAACTTTTCTGAATGGAGAACTTGAAGAAGAAGTCTACATTGAACAACCAGAAGGATTTCAGTTGTCATAGAACACAGACTATGTGTGTAAATTAAAGAAGGCCTTGTATGGTCTAAAACAGGTTCTTAGAGCATGGTACTCCAGACTGGATAAGTATCTGTAGCAGACAGGGTTCAGAAAAGGAAGTGCAGACAGAAACCTCTAGATCAAGGTAAGTCAAGGTAATATTTTATTAATTGAAGTTTATGTTGATATTATTTTTGGTAGTGATGATGACAGGTTAAGCCAGAAATTTGCAAAAGACATGCAGAATGAATTTGAAATGTCATTACTTGGAGAACTATCCTTCTTTTTGGGACTTCAGATACATCAAAGCAACCAAGGAATTTTTATTTCTCAAACCAAGTATATCAGAGAAATGCTAAAGAGGTTCAGAATGGAAGATTGCAAACCAGTTATCACTCCCATCCAAACCAGTTGTAAGTTGAGCAAAGATCCTGATTCGAAGTCTACAGATTAGAGGCAATGCAGGTCAATGATTGGCAACCTACTATATGTGATAGCATCTAGAGCAGATGTAATGTAGGTAGTTGGATAGGTGGCATGATTTCAAGCAGCACCAAAGGAATCACATGTATTAACAGTGAAGAGGATCTTCAGATATGTCAAAGGAACATAAGAGTTTGGATTATGGTATCCAAAAGGAAAAGATATATCACTTATTGCCTACACAGATGCATATTGGGTAGGTTGTATTGATGACCGACGAAGCACCAGTGGAGTAGCATTCTACTTAGGTGAGTGTTTGGTCTCATGGCTAAGCAAGAAACAATCTTCAGTATATCTATCTACAGCCGAGGCAGAGTATATTGTAGTAGAAACATGTTGTACACAAGTTCTTTGGATGAAACAAACTTTGTTAGATATATAGGTTGAGTATGATGAGACCATTCCAATATATTTTGATATTACAAGTGCCATCAGTATCTCCAAAAACCCGGTTATGCACTCCAAGACGAAGCACATTCCAATCAAGTTTCACTTTCTACAGGAAGAGGTTGTAGAAAAGAACATCAGAGTTGAATATGTGGGCACAAAAGAACAAGTGGAAGACATCTTTACAAAGCCACTTCCACGGGAAGCTTTGAATATATTCGCCAAAGACTTGGAGTTGTTTCTACTCCAAAATGAATGATTTTTGAATGACTTTTGAATGGTTATCTTATATGTCTTAGATGTACATGAGGAAGCACCATAAGAGGGAAGTCCAGTCAGGGGGAGCAGCCCCGAATGGAAAGATACCTTTTCCATTGATGATAAAGGGGGAGAGATTTATCAGATACAGAGGACAGAGGCAGATTTATCAGATGTAGAGGATAGAGGCATGGTTCTAGGGGGAGCATGAGTGATATGATTTCAATATTGCATCAGAGTGTTGTCATCAATGCCAAAGGGGGAGATTGTTGATTAATGTTGGTTGCCATTAATGTCAACCCTTGAAGAAAGCCCCATAGAAAAAAGGTTTGGGTAATGGACCCAATATTGTTTTATGTAAATATGACTCATTATTGTTTTTTCATGGTTGATAAGAAGTAAATATGGATGAACTCCAAAGTGGTCCCCTTATGGTGAAATCCCTTACGGGAAGACACTTTCCAGGGTAAGAGAACCCATGCTTAATTATGGAATAATGAGATGAAGGATAGTGAATTTGTCAGGGAAACTATCCTAGATGGATATTGTTTTTCATGCCATTTCCAGTGGTATGTAGAACGTCACATAACTCCTCACGGTTAGAGAGTTATGACCATGTGAAGTTGAAGAACCCAGATTTGGGTAATGGACCCAAGTTTGTTTGATGGATAACAGTATGATTTTTTCTATATTTGAAGGTAATACTATTCTATATGGATATTACATGTCATTCCATTTCTGGTGGTATGTGGAATGTCACATAACTCCTCACGGTTTGAGAATTATGGCCTTATGAAGTTGGAGGACCCTCGTATGTCATCTAGAAGCCCCAAAAGGTCAAAGTAGTCAAAGTTGTTTAAGAGATTTTAAAAGGTAAATAATAAAGTGAAGTGATGAGTTTATTATAATTCAAAGTGAATACAAAATAAATTATTTCAATGATAAATTTAATGGAGAAATTTGAAGTGGGTTCACCCTAAAATAAGGAAAGTGGACCAAGTGACCTAGAGGATGTTTTTAAGGAAGCTACTTGGAGAGTATAAATAAGAGGCAAAGCTATCTCATTTTAATTACACTTGAGAATATTGAATATATATAGGTGTCTAAGGTAACAAAGGATATCTAAGCCGAATTTATGAGGGAAGGTGAAGAAAAGAACGCCGAAATGCAAGGAAGGATAAATTCTTTTGATGGTGCTTTCTAAGGTATGTTATTTACAGGTCATCTCACCATTTTCGCTATAAATTGTTTTCTATAATGATTCAGACAGTGAAATTGATATTCCATTGAGAAAACATACCCAAGTATATGTGGTAAAATATTCATCTTGTGGTTCATTTTATTTTGGGAGTTACACTCCGTGGAAAATAGGGTTTGTGGCTAGTCCTGAAACTAGTCAAAAACAAGTGTTTCGGGTAACAACGTCATAAATTCTTCATAACAAATCCAAATTCAGTAAGACTAAGTGTTTTGGTTAGGTTACATTCTTTAGTATTCTGTGTAACAGTTTCAAATCAATTCAACTAACATTTTGTGCGGGGCACACTCTACAAGGTCACTCTCCAGAATAACCCAGAATTCAACAAGGTATGCCAGTTTTGCTATAACTCCTTTTCTGAGAGCTTCCAAGTAGTGAAACCTGGAGGAATCGAATAAACCAAACTGAAGAGGATTGTGTATTAGTTTCAGATATTTTTTCATTACAGGTTCAAAGTTCTTGATTACTTCAAGTTAAGGTTGTTGACTAATCCAAAACTAGGCATGTGAGACTAAAGAAAAGTTTGATGAAAATGCTAGTCTCCTGTTGTTAAAGTTAAGGAAGGTTTGCAAGAATGTGATCATATACACTGGTTCTATTACAAAGCTACAAATCATATTTGTATGATGAAATTGATGAGGGCTTTTGGTTGAGGTACATGTTCAGTACATGGTTGAGACAAGTAGTTGATGAGTTGGCACATACATGAGGTGTATAGTTGATGATGTTGGTACATATTGATGGGTCATAGTTGATGAGTAGTTGACACATGATTGGTACATACTTGGTACATGGTTGGATGCACCTTTTTATGGTACAGGTTGATTACAGGTTGTTTGGTATAGGTTGGTTCATGGTTGATGCACTTGTTTATGGTACAGGTTGATTACAGGTTGAGGTACAGGTTGATGCATGGTTGATGAATGATTCATATTTAATGGTACAGGTTTACAACGGTATATCTCACAGTGATAGTGTAACAGTGGTTCCATCATTCTACTTTTACTTCAGGGTGGCAGGACGGGGCAAGGATAAGTGGTTATAGCCACCTTCCGGTTGTAGCCGGAGAACATAGGGGGTTGTAGCCTCCTTATGGTTGTAGCCAGATAATTGGGGATTTGTAGCTTCCCTTAGGTTGTAGCCCAAGAAACTAGGGGGTTGGAGCCTCCTTGCAGTTGCAACTAGAAAACAAAGGAAGTTGGTGCTTCCAATGAACGTAATTCTTCAAGACATATAAGAAAAAGTATTCTGTGGTTTTCTCCCGATTTGGGTTTCCACGTAAAACACTGGTGTACTATGTATGTGTGTGATTTTTTATTTCTTACTGCTCATTATTGGATAATAATTCTACATTGATATAACATTTGAAGAAAAAGGATTATAATTACGCTATTACTGATTCAGCCCCCCTCTCAGTAATCCAACACAAAGACAGTTGGAAATCAAATCAGGTCTATTGCAATCAAATGCACAGAGACAACAAGAGCATGTTCATATTTTAACCATAACACAGAGAGATGGAGGTCTTCCGAGACTTATCAACCATAGGCAGAATACCGTTCAAAAAAGATACAACAGTGAGCCACACAATCTTCTTATTACTCCCAGTCTTAAACGAGACCAATGATTAACACCCGAGGAGAGCAAAGGCAGGCATATAATAACCCAGTGCACATAGTGCGCTTAACACTTGCATAGGAGAGGCGAAGTTAATTGAACAATGACAATTATTAAAATAACCCACAGACATATAACATCTCTATCCATTTACTTAAGAGTCGAATAACCTGACAACAACACCAGTGAGGACACATACATCCTTTTGACATAACGTCAAGATATAAATTTTACCAACCCACAACCATACATGCACATATTAATGTTAGGACACCTAAGATTGGGTCATGTGATACTTTGGTGAAAAGACAATAATAATGGGCCAACGACCATGACTCGGGATTCGAAGAAATAACACAACAACTGTTAACAATCCCTCTACGACTGGGTAAGGGTTACAATCATGACTATGAGAAAACGAAACAAACAACGGTAATACACATAATGAAACCGTTCATCATAAACACAGAGCCATATGTACCACTATTCACTTATTAATCCACAAAGACCCATCACAATATTAAACTGACCAAGCAACCAATCAAATACACAACTTAAAAAACCCAATTATTTTGCTTGCAATTCGAAACATTTTATAGTCATCATAGAGAGATATAACACACATCTACACACTCGAAATTCTCAAGAACACACAGAATCCAAGCATCACTGAGCCATTATTTGTATACACAATGGAGAATACTTCATGGATGGAGATAAAAAGAATCATACATGTAGAAAAACACTGAAAAGGGCCTCTTGGCCGACCCTTCTTCCTTCCAAGAGCCTGAAATGCAGAGCTTCACAACCAACGGATCGAAAATGCAACAAAGGAACATTGCTAGGGTGACGGTCGATAGGGGGAGTATGGAGTGACGTGCAATAAATGCACGTCACTTCCATAACTTACCCTATTCAATTCAAAGTATGAGACATCCCACAAGCATTACATTCACCAATCAATTAAACCATGTATTTAATTCCAAACCATTTGAAATATGCGATGATATCCCTTGCATAGTGTGCCACCCAATATCATTTACATGTTAACCCTTGCCATAATTCTATGCCATCATACATATTGCAATGCTATATGAGCCCAATTTAAATCTAATGAAATTCGCATAGCCCACTAACCAACCATAGCATAATAGTTAGGACTAAAACTAACATACTTTTACTTTTCCATTCGAATTTGCATATAATCCTTTATCATAGCTCAAACATAGCTTCTTTCCCTTTAGGATTTTTTCATAGGTTTTTCTTTATTTGTTTTGAATATGATATCACTAAAATATTTCTTGCATATATGTGGCTAGGTAATCAATCACAATGATTAGTGACATGGTTAAATCATAGAAACTGTGATAACATGCTACTCATAACCATAAAGAAATGTTTTGGATCGCAAAAAACATTCCACAAAAATGCTTCATCCACATGTTACCATGTCAAAATGAAACTAGGACTACATTGTCAACCATGTAGGACTGTGTAGGAAGCATCAAAACAACAACAAACAAAATGTGTGATACGTCTATCCTTGCTCCTCTAGTCTACAAGAGGATCCCACCTACTAGTATTATATTATTGGCATAGTTAAATAATAGGGCCTTAGCAATACTTTGCGGGTAGAATTCATGTTTATGATTATAATCATCAACAATCACTTAAGATAAACTAGGACAAGTTCCATATCAATCTAGCCTAATATTATTCCCTGACAATAAATTCATACTCTATATGATAATATTGTATTCAAAAGCATCCAATCATCATGGTTTTCATATGACCACGGGCACGATCCAGGGCTAAGCCTGGATAAGCACTTTTACCACTTTGATAAATCGACGATCTTTTTTCTATTTAACCATTGAGATGAACGGTTCTGGTACTTTTTGGGGGGGGAAATACCTTTCACAATCCCAAGGTAAAGGGGGGTTGAAATATTCGTCCTCTTAACATGTGGAGACATAATCAACGATGAGGATTATTTTAGGGGGTCACCTCTGGTTTAACACCCTCACTCCTTCAACACCCGAATTGAGCTATATCTATTGATCTTGTCCAAGATCAATGATGATCCAATGATCGTTAGTATTCACTTCCCTTTTTCCACAATCTTCCTCCGTTGATCCGACAATTGGAAAAATTGTGCATGTTTATTCTTGCTTTCGATCGGATGATCTATGCTCGTCGATAAACCAAATGGATGATCGTGATTCTCTGTAATTTATGGTTACATGATACTTATGTAACTCTGATTAAATTCAACCAATAACAATATAAATTACACATAGGATTTAGATCAACGATATAACAAGATAATTACAAAGAAACAACCTCTACCTGCATTCGTTTAATTGGAAATTCCACACCTACAAAAACATAGTTCTCTACACTTCAAGCACGAAATCCCACACTTAAGAAAATCAACTTCTTTTCAATCCAACCCAATCCAATCCAATCCAATCCACTCCATTCAATTAAAACCTCTTACAATTGACATAATATATGCTAATTCACTCTGTATAAAAAACTGACAATTAATCCCTATAAATCTGTCAAAATCCCTAGAATCGATCTAATATCCTAAATTAATAAAAAAAATTACCACCTAAGTAACTAATCAAGTCTTCTCGATGCCTTATAGAGTAATTCGAGCCAATTATTAAAAATTCAAATAAAATTAAGAGGACCAACCATCTTTGGTAAAAGAATTTGACTGTTAGGTCCATGAATTAAAATTTTGAATCAGATGCTCCTGCATCAAACTCCCAGGGAAGAAAATAATGCTCCATTAAGATTTTAAGATCCACATTGTACTTGTAAACCTATGTTGTTTTCATCCATGTGGCATCTTTTGTTGGCTGGCCTTTCCACTTGATCAAATATTGATAATATGCTTTTCCCTTGGTTTCCTTTGTCATCCTTTTGTCCATACCTGCTTCAACTTATTTTCTGTGTCTTCTTAGGAAAATGTTCTTCCCATTCTAAGGTCTGAATTTCATCTCTTACAGGTCCATATATCACCTAATTTTGTGATTCCTTGTAGGGGAACAAGTCTTCTACATTAAATATTGGAGAAATTCCAATATTCTCTCGCAATTTTACCTCATAAGCATTTGAAAAAATAATTCTGAGTATTATTCAAGGCCCAATCTTATTCAATTTTAACTTATTGTAAGTCCCTACAGGAAAAATTTCCTTTCTCAAATATACCATAAACAAATCACCAATTTGGAACTCCACTTGTATCCTTCTCAGATCTTCCCTTTCCTTATACTTACTACTTCTTTCTTGTAACTTTTGCTTGACATCCTCTTGCAACTCCTGCATGTGCTCTACAAAATCCTCAACATCTAGACTCCTTAGCTCTTGTTTCCTTAGATTTATGAGTTCATATACTCCCCTTAGATGAATTCCATTAAAAAATTGGAATGGACTCATTCCTGTAATCCTATTAGGAGTGTCATTATAAGAAAATTATGCCTGAGAAAGTGCTAATTCCCACTATTTAGGCTGTTCATATACCAAGCTCCTCAAAATGTTCCCCAAGCTCATGTTTACCACTTCAGTCTGTCCATCATTCTGTGGATGATAGGATGAAATTAAATTGATATTTGTACCCAATTTCTTCCATAAATTTTTCCAGAAGTGACCAACAAACTTTGTGTCTCTATCAGAAACAATGCTCATTGGTAGACCATGCAACCTTACTATCTATGAGAAAAAAAAAATTGCAATATTAGTTGCATCGTTAGTCTTCTTACAAGCAATAAAATGTGCCATTTTGGAAAAACTGTCTACCACCACATAGATAGAATCATTTCCATTTTGAGTCTTGGGTAATCCTAAAACAAGGTCCATGCTGATAGAATCCCAAGGCCTTTTTGGAATGGGAAGTGGATGGTACAACCCTATATTTTTACTCCTTCCCTTGGTATGATGGCATATCCTGCAACTTTCAACAAATTTCTTGACATCATTATGCATCCCTGGCCAAAAATAAAGAGCATTTACTTGAGAATAGATCTTGTCTTGTCCAAAGTGCACTGATAGTCCTCCACTATGATTTTCCTTAATTAAAATTTCCCTCATTGAACACTTAGGAATGCACAATTTATTGTTTTTGAACAACAAAACTTCTTGTAGCATGTAGTCCAACCACTATATTTTGTTGTTAGCCACAAGATTCTCACAAGATGCATAAATATCTTGAAAATCTGCATCTTCTTTATACATGGCAATTAACTCATCAAACCCTAAGGTGTTGACCTTAAACTCTTGTAAAATAAAGTTTACCCTACTCAAAGCATCAACAACCTTATTATATTTATCACTTGTGTGCTTAATAACAAAGGTAAAACTTTGCATAAATTCAACCCATTTATCATGTTTTTGGTTCAACTTAGGATGACTACTTATAAACTGCAATTCATGGTTGTCAATGTACAACACAAATTCCTTAGGAATCAAATAATGTCTCCATTTTTTGATTTCTTGCACAATAGCATAAAAGTATTTATCATAGGATGAGTAATTATGTTTTGTCTCATTTAACTTCTCACTAAAGTATGATATTGGCCTTTTTTCTTGACTTAAGACAACTCCTAATTTTTGTCCCACTAGCATCAATTTCTACTTGGAAGGTTTTAGCAAAATCAAGTAAATCCAACACAGGCTTTTCAATGATCTTTCTTTTCAACATATTAAAAATCTTGTCTACTCCCTTTGTCCATGTAAATGGATTCATACTCTCTTTTATAGTCTCCACCATAGGTGCACAAATTTGACTAAAATTTTTAATAAATTTTCTATAAAATCTTACAAGGCCATGAAAGCTTCTTACCTCAAACACATTCTTGGGAGTTGACTAATTCAAAGCTACTTGTACCTTCTCTGGATCCATTTTCATCCCTTCTTCTAATACTACAAATCCCAAACAGATCAATTCCTTCTTCTTGAAGTTGCACTTCTTCAAATTTATCAGCAATTTCTCTTTCTGTAGGGTACTCAAGACCATCTTGAGATTCCTCAAATGCTCCTCTTTTCTCCGACTATATATCATAATATCATCCAAGTAAAATATAAAAAACTTGCCAATGTATTCTTTCAAAACTTCATTCATTAACCTCATGAATACTTGGTGAATTTGTGACCCCAAAGGGCATCACCAACCATTCATACAATCCATTGTTTGTCTTAAATGCAGTTTTCCATTCATCCCCCTCTTTAACCCTTACTTGATGGTAACCACTCTTTAAATCAATTTTAGAAACATATTTGGACCCACTCAAATAATTCATTAAATCTTCTATATGAGGAAATGAAGCATGTGTTGATATTGTGGTAGTTGCGGGAGGTATTAACCTCTACATGTAATCTTGATGAGACTAAAATATTTTGGGAAGAAAGAGAAACCCTAAAGACTTGGATAATAACTCTACAAGACTAGTCGGCTTAATTAAATAATTAATATTGAGTTATTAGTCCCTGGGAAGAAAAGTCGACCCAGACATCTAAGATGGAGCAGTATAAATACTAGGTGAATTTGTGAGCCCAAAGGGCATCACCAACCATTCATACAATCCATTGTTTGTCTTAAACGTCATTTTCCATTCATCCCACTCTCTAACCCTTACTTGATGGTAACCACTCTTTAAATCAATTTTAGAAACATATTTGGACCCACTCAAATAATCCATTAAATCTTCTATACGAGGAAATGAAGCATGTGTTGATACTATGGTAGTTGCGGGAGGTATTAACCTCTACATGTAATCCTGATGAGACTAAAATATTTTGGGAAGCAAGAGAAACCCTAAAGACATGGATAATAACTCTAGAAGACTAGTCGGCTTAATGAAATAATTAATATTGAGTTAATAGTCCCCAGGAAGAGAAATCGACCCAGACAGCTAAGATGGAGCAACATAAATACTTGGTGAATTTGTGAGCCCAAAGGGCATCACCAACCATTCATACAATCCATTGTTTTTCTTAAATGCAGTTTTCCATTCATCCCTCTCTCTAACCCTTACTTGATGGTAACCACTCTTTAAATCAATTTTAGAAACATATTTGGACCCACTCAAATAATCCATTAAAT
>JASDQU010012849.1:228932-242160 GCA_032191745.1 Picea mariana | reverse complement strand
AAAGTTTTAACACACTCTAGTTCTCTGGTTATGCATCTGTATGTGAGATTTCTTGTTTTATGACAGACAGTATTTCTTACTCCATCTAATTTTCATCTTATGCTGAGAGAGTTCGTGAACGACTGATTCGTGCGAATTATTGCAATCATGTTATGATAAAGGATTTATTGTTGCATTGTTGTATTCTCCGACATTTTTCATTTGAATGCATGAAGATCTTGTATTTAGATGTCTTCTCCCACAGCCTGTTAGAAACCTGATGTTTACGACAGACCTTTGCACCTCTCTGATACAAGTCTTCCCCCTACTCATCCTTACTACAACTTACTGTCTAAAATTTGATTAAGACCTCACTTGCCCACACCTACCTGGCCTAGTTTCGGAGTTAGAACCACACCGTCTTGAGTTGTCTTCCAATCGATCACCCCATTAAACAAATCCTGACACAAACTGATGGGCGTCAGGATCTACTCCTGCTGCAATCCAGGGGTGACTTCCGTCGCCAACATTTCTGGCGCCGTTACCGGGGATGAAGTTGAAGATTTCTCCTGGGTAGAATGACATTGAGCCTATGATTATGAAGGTGCATCAGACATCAGAGCCCTTCAAGATTGCTACTGTGCACCTGGCGACTCCACTGTGGTGAATCCATTGTTTCCACTTCACTGTTTCAGCTGTGGCTACTGTTAGCACACCTGAAAGCTGAACCTAAGGAGCTTTCTCGAGAAGGTTTCAGTAGCTGCTTTCTCAGCCTGAGAAGCTTCCTGGGGTAAAAACAACATTAGGATCTAGCCTTTGATGGTGAACAAGGACCAGACACATTCGAAGCTGCGCCTCTTTCACCTGGCGACTCCATGATTCAAGGATCAATTGGCAACTCCACTGGTTCGGAATGGAGAAAATATTAGCTCGAAGGTTTGCTCCTTTTAATTTTTCTACTATTCCTGGTTTTCCTAATGTTGTCCCTTCTCCGAATGAATGGGACGATTATTTGCCCATATTTGGAAAACGTGAAAAGGACAACCCTGCTCAGCACCTCATTGAATTTCATGAACTCATGCATCAGTGGGAGATACATCATGAGGATGTATTACTGAAAATGTTCATGTTCTTGTTAGTAGGAGATGCTCGTAAATGGTATCATTCTTTACCCCCTGCTAGCATTTCTTCACTCAGTGAATTCCATGCAGCCTTCACTGCCTATTGTCAAGATTTTTATCCCTCTGTGTTAGTTTGTCATAATTGTAGTGAGGGATACCACAACTCTATACTGGATGAAGCTTTTTCGGACGTAGGCTATGAGGATGATCCTGATGACTTGGGTCAAAGCTTCGCCCTTTCTCCTCCCCATTCATCTACAGCCGGAGGGGGGGGGGTTATGAGAGTGATGAAGTTCCCAATGAAGAGGATGGTGCTCTGAGTGAACTAGTGGTGAAGGTGATATTCCCCAGTCCACAGTGTGCAAAATTGGAATCCGAAGGCAGCAAAGAGGATTTTCCAGTCTTCGAGGCAGATGATCCAAGCATCTCTTTTGAAGAGATTATTGAAGATTTTTTGGATGCATTAGCATTTGCCCCCAATGAGCCTACTGTCTCAGATTTAAACAAAGAAGCCATTGTGGAAGAGGAATTCTCTTTCTTCCTTTATGAGATTTCCCATGATGTATTTACATTTGGGATTGAAGAGAAGGATTGGGAGACCGTTCCCATTTCACAAGATGGGGGAGTGCACGGAAAAGAGAAGGAGGAACCAGAGGAATGGCTGAGCACACATTTCTTTTCCTATCCAAAGCCATTCAAAGAGAAGCCACCACCCAAGATCAGTGACCCTATGATAGTTGTCCACTCACATGTTCTTGTTAGAGATATTCATCCACATGGGAACAACCACGTAGCAGAGGAGGCCGCCTGTCGCCAATTTTCTGGGATTGGCCACTCATTCTATGACCCTGTCAGCAAGTACATGGAGTGGCATTTCCCCTATGCCTTGGAGTTGCCCTATTTCATCTCAACTCCAGCCTATAAGGAGGAGTTGAAGAGTGTAACCATTATGTTGTCACGGTTACACCATCTGCTGATGATCATTGACAGAAGGAAGGAGCTTCTATCCAGGAAGTTGCTTGAGTGGCTATGGTGGAAATCTGCTTTCACCTAGGCCCATGTAAAGTGTTTTATTAGTTTAGGATTGTATATAAATAAGCTCCTTTGATCATGTATCTTTATTTTGTTGCTTTTATTTTTCGGCTTGTATTTTCAGCAGCGGGATGTTTTGAACCTGACTCCATAGCCCAACAACAAGGCACTAGAACTGCAAAATGAGTCCTTAGAGCATCACAGGGACGACTCTATCCCCCATGGAGCCTAATGTTAGCAACATTACTTGTCTTCGGCATCGGGATATCCAGGTCTGCAGGTTACACGAGGATCATCCAAGCACAACGCATAGAAGAAGTCCTTTTCGGACCTAAAATCAAGCGAGCAGGCAAAATTATAGTGTCAACGGTCCGGATCCATCCATATGAGCGGATCAACGGCTGGCTGGAAATCGCAGATAGCAGAGTTGCGTCAAGAATAGCACAAATAGATCATGCCCATATTGTATGCAGGAATGGATGGCAGTCGTTCATCCCAAAGGACGCGTGGCACAAGATTTGGTCACGTCGGCTTTTCGGCAATCGAGAGTTCAAAGGGTGAAGGTTTTATGTCATGGTACATCTTGAAACCCCGAACCCCGAAGTGCCGATAGTGCCCAAAGACGGGCCCACACTATCAAGGGGCAGTCTCAGCCGTCCATCTAAAACTGACACCTGGCGTGCGATTAGGCTCCCTGCCTTTTCGCCCATCGTGATTTCAAAGCGTAAGAAGCAGCTCCCTCATATCCCCGATGCACGAAGTGACGAGATTTTCCAGGGCCTGGGGCCCACAACAGCATCGGGTGAATTTAGGACCGTTAGATTTGAGAGAGATGTGTGGCACCCAATTGATTCGTCTCGGCGTTTCGCACATCGCAGCTATGATAAGCAAGGTCCAACATCGCCGTATTCCCAATGCACGAGGTTCCGAGAGTGTCCAGGACCTAGACCCACAACATCACCAAAGTGAATTCAAGACCGTCTGATCTAGAGGGGTGCGTGGCACCAGATTAAGCCGCCTCGACGTTTCACTCATCGCGATTTCAAGAAGCAAGGATTATCTACTTCCCATTCACGAACGTCGAGGGATCCTTGGGGATAAGCACGTGATCACAACCCGTGGTCATTTGGGAAAGAAAAGAGATGCTCAGGAAGGGCTGAAGTCGTCATGTATGTTCACAGAAGGAATTACCGCGATCTCCAAGTGCCATTTTATCCGACCTCAGCCCTGGTTTTCTCTTGGAGTAAATGAAGGTGAGAAGGGGTGGTTGAAACCTCTCCTCATTCATTAAATGCAAGGAATGGAGGGTCTGGCAAGCGAACTGCTTGAGAGGGTCCTGTGTACCCATTTCTCCAGAGAAGCCATGCCGAGTTCTCGACTAACCGAAGGAGGTCTGCACACGCTAACTCGGCATTTACTGGCTCAGCTACTCCTCCCCTGCAAAGGCCATGCAAAGTTGAGGAGACGTTTGACAAAGGACTTCCACCCGAAGATTGATTGAAGAGACGCTATGCCTTGGAGGGCGAGCATGCCTCTGTTGGGAAAATCTGCCCAAGTATATGTACTGAGTTTTTGCATTTTTGAAGGTATCGATGGTAGAGCGAAGCTCCCGATTGTAAAGTTTTAACACACTCTAGTTCTCTGGTTATGCATCTGTATGTGAGATTTCTTGTTTTATGACAGACAATCTTTCTTACTCCATCTAATTTTCATCTTATGCTGAGAGAGTTCGTGAACGACTAATTCGTGCGAATTATTGAAATCATGTTATGATAAAGGATTTATTGTTGCATTGTTGTATTCTCCGGCGTTTTGCATTTGAATGCAAGAAGATCTTGTGTTTAGATGTCTTCTCCCACAGCCTGTTAGAAACCTGATGTTTACAACAGACCTTTGCACCTCTCTGATACAAGTCTTCCCCCTACTCACCCTTACTACAACTTACTGTCTGAAGTTTGATTAAGACCTCACCTGCCCACGCCTACCTGGCCTAGTTTCAGAGTTAGAACCACACCGTCTTGAGTTGGCTTCCAATCGATCACCCCATTAAACAAATCGTGACAAAACTAATGGGCGTTAGGCTCTGCTCCTGCTGCAATCTAGGGGTGACTTCCGTCGACAACAATAGAAAAGAAAGGTTTTTGAAACTCTTTCTCATCTTGAGAAAGTCCCTCTTCCGATGCCATCCTCTCACTTTGATAAGTTCTCTTTCTCAATCCAATCAACAGATTATCTGCAACAAGATTTCCTTCACCATGATGTATCTTTTCCCTGGTTAACATGCAAAACTCAAATCAAAACGTCAATTATCTCTGATACCACTTGATCCGAAAAGATCTTTTACACGACTATGGTTGAGTTACTAAGCATGTGTTGATTAACCAACTAGGAAGCTTAAAGAAAGAGGAAGAATTATAGAAGAAATATAGCATCCATATGAACATGTACAAAATTGAAATGAAGCATAAAACAACAACAAACCATAACACCAATGTGATAACAGAGTTTGGCAATCTCGCCTACATCTCCGAGCCATTGTGTCAGTGGGCGAGGCTTTCTTATTTATGTTCAAATCTCAATAAGTACATCACAACAGTGCCAAAGGGTTACAAAACTGATCTGATCTTGTTCTATCAGATCTCAAGAACCCAAAAGAACAAACGACACTCAAATCAAATGACTGGAGCTCCCAGAAATGGACCGCAAAAGTGCGCTCGTCAACAACTTCCCTTCATAAAAATGGCTTTGGCTTGGAAAATATTCAGCATAAACATGCTCTGAATCTCCCCTCATGGCCTCAAGAAGGCATGGTTTATATATATCTGAAGTTGGTAACCATATCCCAACTTCCTCCCAAGATCTGGCCTCAAAAAGGGCCAAAAATATCCAATAGCAGGCCAAAAATCCATCAAAAATCACTAATATAATGTTAAAAACCCATTTTTTTGACAAAATTTAGGCTAAGCCCCTCTGGCCTGGGCATTCTCTCCTAAAACATGGGCATATGGATTCATTTGTCCAAGCGTCAAACCCTTAGGGGATGCATGCTGGCCCTTTCCCCGCAAGCTTCAGTCACATGGCAATAAACAATAGGACCGCGGGCTTGAATGGCGCGCCAAATAGGGGGTTATGGCCCGAATCATATGGTTATGTGGAGCAATACCCGCAGGCTATCTGCTACAACACCTGTAGTCCAGGTCCTATAAAGGATCATTGGAACTGGGGGCTATACCAAATTCCATGCGCCAAACACAAAGGAGAGGAACTGTGGTTACATATGGTGGTCGCATGGAGCTTTACATCGAGGGATGGGGGTTAGGCCCTAGCCCTTTTCCACCTGGTCATACCATTTATTACAACATAAATATTAATAAAACCATATATCTAGCAAGATCCAATGACAGGTGGGATGGTAAACCCAACCTTGCCAAGTCACTTTCCAAGTGGGAGAGGTCTCTAGTTCGAATCCCAAGCACTCCATATTTTTGCAATGAAACTAACAACCAATACCTGGGTGCCACGTGGCACCCCCTCATTCCTCAATTTTCCTTGCCATGTGTCAGTCACTGATTGGACCAACTCTACCACTTGTCTACCTTGTTATCACCATACACTGCCATGTGTTGCCTTACAGACATGCCACGTGTCACCCTTGCAATGGTGACACATGTCACTTCTTGGTTGGTCCACCTATCCTATCCACGTTAGTGTCTGTATGCCCAGTCAGCCTGCCACATCAGTTGTACTGTCCCTTCCATGTCAACGCCAACTATTCCTGCCACATCAGCTGTATGGTCATACGACATGTATAGTCAGCTTCCACGTGGCACTGTACGGACTATACAGTCATCATTTTTATCCTATTTGGCAAAAATAAAGATCACAATAGCTTGAGCATATGACGTTCGTTTGAGCCCGTTCAAATTGCGTTGGGTTTGTATCAATGAGGCCTACAAACACATCCGTTTTTAATCCATTCTGAGAAATTTGATTTTTAGGCCTTTCTGAGCCCCATCAAGCTCCTAGATCTAATTCTGGATCAATAGTGGTCAAGTAGAATAGTCCACCTAGCCAGGAAATCATTCTTTTGAAGTTCATAGTTATGAGAAGTTTCAAAGAATGGTATGTTTTGGAGGTTGGTGCAGGATAGTCATTTCCTTAGGAAATGGTCCAGACAGTCATTCCCCATGGAAGACTCATTCTCTCCAGGTTTCATTGTGATTAGTGTCGGAGGAATGACCCAGTTAGGTGAATGTTCTAGGTTCAACAATCAAGGACATCCATTCCCTAGGGAAAATTCATTCTCTCCAGGTTTCACTATGATTAGTGCCAGTGGAATGGCCTAGTTAGGTGAATGGTCCATGCTCAAAAATCAGGGATGGTTATTATTCTATGCTTGAGACAAATAGTCCATATATCCCATGGATGATGTTTTAATTTCAGAGGGAATATTCTCTTCCAATTCTCACAGATGTGAGTGGAAGAATGGCCCAGGTGAATCAGTTTATATCATGATATTGTTTTATGCAGGTTGATATCAGATGATATGATTTTTGTGGAGACAATATGTCTTTGGACAATACTTGTATGCTACTGTGGTGGACGCGATCCAATGGTAGTGACTGTGTGTCACTGGTTAGTAGCAGTGTGCGACTAAGAGTGGTTGTATATCACTGGATAGTAGTTTTATACTATTATGAATAGACGTAGTTGTGTTCTATTGGATGGAATTGTTTTGATTTCCATGGAGACTATCACTAGTGCTGGAAATGATTACTAGTCAGTATGTTGATGGACAAACATTCTCCCAGTGGAAAATGGTCCAGGACATTTATTATTCTAGAATGTATGTTCAGATTAGAAGAATAGTCCTTTTATCCCATGATGTGGCTTCCAACATCTATTGGAACAATTATTCTTCTAAGACATATGTTCAGATGAGAAGAATGGTTCTTATATCACTCTGTGGACTGAGTGACTTATTCAACATCATACCTGATTACTTAGATGGATTATGGCTTCGAGATATGATGTAGTTGATGCTATCATATGATATTGATAATGATGATGGTGCTCGTAATTTGATCATGAGATATCCTGTGTGGCTATGATGATTCTACCGGTTGAATGGTCTGTTTGTGCTCAATACCATTACCTTTAATACCTTCCTAGTTAGGAGGGAGAGTTGATATTATGGTAGCCGCGGGAGGTATTAACCTCTACATGTAATCTTGACGAGACTAGAATATTTTGGGAAGCAAGAGAAACCCTAAAAACTTGGATAATAACTCTAGAAGACTAGTAGGCTTAATGAAATAATTAATATTCAGTTATTAGCCCCCAGGAAGAGAATTCAACCCAGAAAGCTAAGATGGAGTAGTATAAATACAGGGCACTAGAGCTCATTTGGGTCTCACTCTCTCACAACTGTAGAAAACCAGTTATGCGCAAGTTTGGAGAGGAGTTGCAGTTGCATCTGCTGCAACTGGAATCTTGTGGTTTTGTCTTGGAATTTCTCTTGGTTATGGTTTGGAATTTCTTCCTGGTACATTATCTCTGGAGAGAGGTATGCTACCTTGATTGGCTATTGGTTCTAGGGTTTTCTTCCATAATTATTCTCTCTGTCAAGGTTAAGGTGCTCGGGGGTGGCTTCGACCTATGGTTGGGTGAAAATATTTCTGTATTGTCTATGGTTAAACGATCACACCTATTATTCTAACAACCCGTACCTTATAGTGATATTTTTTATGGCCCTAGATTTAGTGCACATGCGCCATCCACTATCCTTCTTTGGACTGAGTACTATTGGTACTGCATACAGACTCAAGCTCTCTCTTACCATCCCTTTGTCCAACAATTCTTGAACCTGTATTCTCACTTATTCATTCTCTTGAGGGGTTAATCTATAGGTTGCTTTATTAGGTAAACTTACACTAGGTATCAAGTCAATATGGTGATTGATACTTCTCTCAGGAGGCAAAGCATTAGGTAGTTCATCCACAACTACATCAAAAACTTCATCAAGCATAATTTTAATATCATCAGGAAAATCATCTAAGTTTGTAGAAGTCAAAATTACCTTTGGTTTTCCGATAAGATAAAAATGTATCTCCTCCTTCTTCTTGACTTCTTGCAATAATATTTTTCCACACATCAACAGAATACTAGGTCCAGGTTCCTCTTTGGCTACTTCATACTTCAAGTGTAGCAATACATGCTTCTTCTAATCCTTCTCCAAGGAGTAAGTGTTCCTTTTGCCATCATGAATAGCTTTCATTTCATACTACCAAGGTCTTCCCAACAAGACATGACAAACATCCATAATAATTATGTCACATAACACCAGATCTCTATAAGTCCCAATTTGAATCTGCACCTCACATTGCTCATTCACCAAGAGCTTATGTTCTTTTTGTAACCATGGCACTATGTAGGGAGTGGGATGTGACATATGTTTCAATCCCAAATTTTCTACCATCTTTGTGGAGAACAAGTTATCAGTACTACCATTGTCAATTACTAATTTGCAACACTTACCCTTATATTTACACATAGTCCTGAACATACTCTTCCTTTGTGCTGGTTCATGTACCTCCTTTTCTACTTTCACCAAAAATATTTTCATCATCAAAGACTCTCCTTGATCTAGATGGATATCAGTGGCCACCCACCTTTTCCAACTGGCTCAAAACAGTTTTCTGACATTTTTGGCAATTTACTATTTTTAGCAGTTTTTACTTCCGGGGCCATTTTGAGGGCCTAAATGAAGGTTTTTCGGTATCAAGCTCCTCAATTGTATCCAAAGGAAGAATTGATCCCCCAAAATGATTCTCCTCAATGATACCTTTCCAATGGGCTATCACATGCCTAAAATGAAGATCGTATGCAAAAGTTACAACCCCGAGAAGTTGATGTACTAGCTTATCCAAACGGGGCCCACATGACTTTTGGCGCTTCATCTCCTAGGGTTAGGTTTTTGGATGTCTAGGGTTTTTGGCATTCTTTATTATTGTAAAAAGGCCTTCAGAGCCTCACTGTAACCTTCTTCTTTCTAATGTGCACTGCCGTCACATCTCTTCTCAAAGATAAGCCGCCACCATTCCAACAAGCTTGTTTCCGCTGCATTTTACAGTTTCAGCTTATTTCGTTATTGAATAGAAAACCAGTTTTACTATATCTCTGTTATTTTGTGTTAAGAACCTATTAATAATCTGTATTCATTTCATTTTTCTCATAAAATCCGGATCAGTGGTATCATAGCGGTCTGCTCCTTGTCGTCTTAATGCATGTCCCCAACGAGGTCAGAGTACAAAGAGTTGGGTCTCGAGCTTTTTTCTCTTGAGGAAAAAAGCTATCGCACGCCCAAGCGACCTCCCATGGTAGGAGAAAATAAAGATGATGGAATAGGAGATCCTTTTAAACTGTTGATTGAGTAATCCCTCACGCAACAAAGGAACGAGATGATGGATAGTTTCATGCAAATCCTTCGGCGACTACCAACAGGCGACACATCTTCTTCGAACGGAGGTGTCGCCCCCTTCAAGGTACAAATAAACTTTGATATTCCTATATTCGAAGGTCAGATAGACACAGATGTTGTAGACAAGTGTTTGAATCTACTAGAAGGGTATTTTTCTGTTCATAAATTTTCGAATAGAGAAATGATTACTTTTGCGCTCCTCAAAGCCGTTCCCCATGTCAAAGATTGGTGGGAAAGTTCTGTGAGCAAAAGGAAACAGAGGAAACCTCATTATTTTCAGTCACGACCACCTGGGAATCCTTTAGGGATGATATTAAGGAACAATACTACCCTATCAGAAGTTATGACGACCTGTATACCAAATGGACCACACTGCAGCAAGAAAGAGACCAAGCAGTGCCAGATTTCACAAATATCTTCCATACCTTGCACACCAAGTTGGGTATCAAAGATTCGGAGAGACATCTGGTGCTCAAGTATCATGGTACTCTGCATAGATACATCCATACTGAAATGGAATTTCTGGACATCTCATTCTTGGGCGCGGCCTACCGATATGCCATCAAAATCGAGCAGAAGCTCAAACAATAGACGCGGCAATTTGGGCCTGGGAACCCCTCACAACAAAAGCCAGGAAAGGCCGGCCCCAACCCACCGAATAAAGGACAAAGCAAAGATGGAAAATATCAAGACAACTAGTACAAGCCGCAAGAAAAGAAGGACACAGGAAAGACAAAGAAAGATACCGGGAAATGGTGCGACTTCCATAAGAGCCCTTGGCATAACACTGCTGACTACAGCTCAAAGTAGTCACTGGTGGCCGAAGTGAAAGCCTCTTAATCAGATGCAGATTTTGACTTCGAGACAGAACTAGAAAGGGGAAGATGGATCATTGACACAGAACCCAGTGCCACCGTTGCTACCACCAAGCTCCATCCTAGTGAACTAGACGAGCCAGAAGAAGGAGAGCGCCTCTTCCATTCACAGATGTGGATAAAAGGCACCTCGCTTCACTTCATCATTGATAGCAGTAGCCAGAAGAACCTCATCTCAGTAGAGGTCGTCAAGTGGCTAGCCCTACCAACAACGCCGCACCCACAACCCTACACCATTGGATGGCTCCGCCAAGGAATCAATCTCCGCGTCAGCCAACAGTGTCAACTGTCGTACAGCATCAAGCCCTTCAAAGACGAGGTATTGTGTGATGTTTCTCCTCTCGAAGTTTGTGATGTTATTTTGGGCCAACCTTATTTATGGAAACGTCATGTTGTATATGAGTCTAGGCCTCGTAGTGTTATTATTACTTTGAACAGGAAATTGTACAGGATACCCGAGGCAATCCCACCTAGTGTTATTTCATTGATCTCTACTAAGCAATGCAAGAAGGTCATCTCTCAGACAGGGAAGTTTTTCTTCTTCGTGATTTGCTCTCAGAATAAGTGAAAGATCGCAGCCACATCCAGGGTCTCTGCATCCGACCTCTCCACATAGCAAAAGCAAGTAGATAAGGTTGTGGAAAAATACTCGGATATCTTCTCCTCACCTACAGGGGTACCTCTGCACTGCCAGATCAAGCACCCCATCGATCTGACCCCCGACGCACTGCTTCCCAATGGGCCAGTCTATCATCGCTCTTTGTTAGAGAATGAGGATATTAAGTGATAGATCCAATAACTAATCCACAAGGGGCACATCCTCCCTAGCTCATCACCTTGCAGGAGCCCAATCGTGCTGGTACAGAAGAAAGATGGAACCTGGCGACTCTATATTGATTACCATGCTCTGAATAAAATCACTGTCAGAAACTGGTACCTGATTCCTCGAATCGATGACCTCCTTGATCAACTCACGGGGGCCAAATACTTCAGTAAGATTGATCTGAAGTCTGGCTACCACCAGGTCCCGATAGAACAGACAGATGTATGGAAGACCACCTTCAAGTCAAAGGAAGGACTTTTTGAATGGTTGGTCATGCCCTTTGGTTTGAAAAATGCTCCAACCACTTTCATGAGGATGATGTACGATATCCTGTGACCATTCACCAATAATTTTGTAGTGGTGTATCTGAATGAAATTCTAATTTACAACAAGACTTGGGAAAAACACTTGCAGCATATTCAGCAGGTTCTGCACACCCTATGGTAGCACAAGTTATACGCCAACTTGGAAAAATGCTCCTTCGGCATGGACAGGGTCCATTAACTAGGCTACATCATTGATCATCATGGCATACATGTGGATCCAGCCAAGATCCAAGTCAACTGTGACTGGCCAGCCCCAACAACACTCACTGAGCTTCAGAGCTTCTTGGGACTTGCTAATTTCTATCGTAGGTTCGTGTTGGGTTTCTCCCATATTGCATGGGCCCTCAGCCAAATAAACAGGGGTGGTGGTAAGGCGAAATTTGCGTGGGGCCAGTCCCAACAATAAGCGTTCAATGATTTGAAACAGCGTGTGTGCTCAGCCTTAGTACTTTCACTACCAGACCTGCAACATCCCTTTGAGATCGAGACAGATGCTTTAAACTATGTTGTGGGCGCCGTTCTCACTCAGCACGGCCACTTCGTGGCCTATCATAGTGAGACATTGTCAGATACTGTCCGTAAGTACCCTAATTACGACAAAGAAATGTACTCCATTGTACAAGCATTCCGCCAGTGGAGACATTACATTCTTGGGAAGGAGACAGTCATCCACACTGATCATAAGCCACTGCAGTTCATGTAGACACAAGGAAAACTGCAGAATGACCGCCATCAAAAGTGGTCCACATACTTGTAGCAATTCCACCTCAACATCAAGTATGAAACAGGAAGCACCAATCACGTCATTGATTGCCTCAGTAGACCACCAGTTGCGACACTGACCATGGTGCTAGACTCTTACAGCCATGAGACATCTGGATGGCCCCAACTCTATGAGACAGACCCTGACTTCGCCACCACCTACCAAATGTTGAGTGCAAATGTAGTTGTCGATAATTTCCATCTTCATGATGGGTTGTTGTGTCGTCTGGGCCATATCTATGTTCCATAAAGTGAGCGAGTGAAGCTGATCTGGGAAACCCACTACAGTCAGGTGGCAGGACACTTCAGTGTCGAAAATACAGTGGCGATGCTACATAAACATTTCTACTGGCCGAAACATCGACAGGAGGTCGGCAAGTATATCAGGTCCTGCACTGCCTGCGCTATTGCCAAACCGACCACTAAGAAACAGGGCCTGTACACCCCTCTTCCTACTCTTGAAAAGCCATGGGAATCCATCTCAATGGACTACATGTCGGGCCTCCCATCCACCAAGCGGGGAAACGACTGTGTTTTTTTGGTTGTTGATCGCTTTTCTAAGATGGCGATTATGGTTGCCTGCAAGAAGAGCATCACAGCAGAGGCCACTGCCAAGCTCTTCTTTGAACGAGTCTGGGTACATTTTGGAATCCCACAAACCATTGTCTCAGATCAGGATAGTCAATTTCTCAGCACATTCTAGTCGAGCCTCTCGTCACTGCTGGACACCAAGCTCACCAAATCCATGTTAGAAAAACAGGACCGCGGAGCAATAAAATAAAACAAATGCAGAAACAAAACACAGAAGACACACAATACAAGAGAGACAC